>CM038703.1:1752019-1792019 GCA_021613375.1 Megaleporinus macrocephalus
AAACTCTACTGCACATTCAGAAACTACTGTAAATTCAGAAACTCTACTGCGCATTCATAAACTCTACTGCACATTCAGAAACTCTACTGCACATTCAGAAACTCTACTGCGCATTCAGAAACTCTACTGCACATTCAGAAACTCTACTGCACATTCAGAAACACTACTGCGCATTCAGAAACTACTGCATATTCAGAAACTACTGCACATTCAGAAACTACTGTAAATTCAGAAACTCTACTGCACATTCAGAAACTCTACTGCACATTCAGAAACTACTGTAAATTCAGAAACTCTACTGCACATTCAGAAACTCTACTGCACATTCAGAAACTACTGTAAATTCAGAAACTCTACTGCACATTCAGAAACTACTGTAAATTCAGAAACTCTACGAACTATCCGGTCGGCGGCGCGTTAACACGCAGCGGCCACTCTTGGTCCGAGAATTGGTGCTTTTTGTGTTATTGTTTGTGAATATTCTCGTCCATCTCTGCAAATAAGTGCATCGGAACACATGTGCACATATCCTACCACCGCCAGACTGCAGTGGATCAGCCAAAAAAACAATCTTCGACGAAGTTCTACAACGCTACAAGAGCTCAGCCTGCTACAAGACCCAGGCCTGCAGTCCGCTGCGTTTCCTGATGGCGGAAGTGTCATCGCAAGCGTGCGAGCGACACGCGGAACGCGGTAAGAGAGCGGGCGCGCGAGGCTAAGGCTAGCCCTAGCCGCCCGGCTATACCATCGCTATTCCTCGCAAACGTCTGCTCGATAATAAACTGGACTGCATTCGACTCCAGCGAGCGACCCAGCGAGAGTTCAGAGACTGCTGTGCTCTAGTCTTTGTGGAATCGTGGCTCAGCGACAGTATTCCAGACAGACCATTCAGCTAGACGGGCTAGCCTCGTTCAGAGCGGATAGGAGCGCGGCTCTGTCCGGGAAGACCCGCTGGTGGAGGGCGTGTGTGTTTACATCAACACAGAATGTTCAACAACGCTGTGACTGTCGCCAAGCACTGCTCTCCGCTGGTGGAGTTCGTCATAGTCCAGTGCAGACCTTTTTATTTAGTATGGGAATTCTCCGCCGTGCTGATAGCCGCCGTGTACATACCGCCTAGCGCTAGCGCTAATGCTAATGCTAATGCTAAAGAGGCACTGTGGGAGCTGCACGGGGGCGTCAGTGATCTGCAGACCAGACATCCAGACGCACTGTTCATTTCAACCACGCTAATCTCCAGTCAGTCCTCCCTAAATTCCATCAGCATGTGGACTTTGCCACGAGGGAGCGAACGCGTTGGACCTTGTTTACACAAACATACCCAGCGCGTACCGGGCGGAGCCCCGCCCCCACCTCGCGGTTCTCGGACCACATGTCTCGTGTATCTGACTCCAGCTTACACACCCCTCATCAGACGCTCCAGACCAGTTCAGAAGCAGCGGGAAAAACCTGGCCGGCAGGAGCATCTCTGCCCTTCAGGACTGATTGAGTGAACTGCATGGGACGTGTTCAGGGAGGCTGCGACTGAAGACCACTCTGTTAACTTGGAGGAGTACACAGCATCAGTCACTGGCTACATCAGCAAGTGTATTGATGATGTCACTGTCTCCAAGACCATCACCATACGCCCAAACCAGAAGCCGTGGATGACTCCTGAGGTGCGTGCGCTACTGAGGACCCGCGACTCGGCCTTCGGAGTGGGTGACAAGGCGGCTCTAAGGAAAGCAAGAGCCAAATTGTCACGAGCCATCCGAGAGGCAAAGCGCGCTCACGCCCAGAGAATCCACAACCACTTCAAGAACACGGGTGACACGGCGCATGTGGCAGGGCATCCAGGAAATCACACACTACAGGACAATGCCACTGTCCTGTGACAGTGATGCCTTCCTCCCCGATGCCCTGAACGACTTTTATGCACGGTTTGAGGCTCAGAACAACACGTTGGTGAGCAGGATCACACCCAAGATCACACCCAAGATCACACCCAAGATCACACCCAAGCCAGACGAGCAGGCGCTGTGCCTGACTGCAGTGGACGTGAGGAAAACTCTGCGCAGAGTCAACCCACGGAAAGCTGCAGGACCAGACAACATCCCTGGCAGAGTGCTCAGAGAGTGGGAGACCAGTTGACAGATGTTCTCACGGACATCCTCAACATCTCCCTGCGCAGCTCCACTGTCCCAACGTGCCTCAAGACCACCATCATCCCCGTGCCGAAGAAGTCCACGGTGTCCTGCCTCAATGACTACCGTCCCGTAGCTCTCACGCCCATCATCATGAAGTGCTTCGAGAGGCTAGTCATGAGGAACATCAAGATCCAACTCCCCTCTTCATCGGACCCCCTGCCATTTGCATATCGTCCCAACCGCTCCACGGACGATGCCACCACCACCACCCTTCATCTCTCCCTTACCCACCTGGAGAAGAAGGACACCTACGTCAGAATGCTGTTCATAGACTTCAGTTCAGCATTCAACACCATCATCCCACAGAATCTCACCAGGAAGTTAAGCCTGCTGGGCCCTCAACACCCCCCTGTGCAACTGGGATCCTGGACTTCCTGACAGGGAGGACCCCAGTTAGTCCGGGTTCGGGAACAGCAGCTCCAGCACCATCTACCATGAACACTGGGGCACCCAGGGCAGTGGTACTGAGTCCTCTGTTCACCCTGCTGACTCATGACTGTGTTGCGAAACACAGTTCCAACAGCTCATGAAGTTCGCCGATGACACAACTGTGCTGGGGTCTCATCAGCAAAGGCGACGAGTCAGCATACAGGGAGGAGGCTACAGCAGCTGACAGACTGGTGTGACAGTCAACAACCTTCACTGGAATGTAGAGAAGACCAAGGAAATGGTTGTTGACTTCAGGAAATCAAGACCAGACCACTCTCCGCTTAACATCAACGGCTCCTCTGTGGAGATCGTTAAGAGCATCAAGTTCCTTGGTGTCCACCTAGCGGAGAACCTCACCTGGTCCCTGAACACCAGCTCTACAGCCAAGAAAGCCCAGCAGCGTCTCTACTTCCTCCGGAAGCTGAGAAAGGCCCGTCTCCCTCACCCATCCTCACCCTCTTCTATAGGGGAACCATAGAGAGCATCCTAAGCAGCTGCATCACTGCCTGGTTTGGGACCTGCACAGCCTCTGACCGCAAGTCCCTCCAACGCATTGTGAGGACAGCTGAGAGGATCATCGGAGTCCATCCGTCTTGGACATTTACTCCACCCGCTGCATCCGCAAAGCAACCGGCATTGTGGATGACCCCACCCACCCTTCACACAGACTGTTCTCCCTCCTGCCATCAGGAAGAAGGTACCGCAGCATCCGGTCCAACACGACCAACAGCTTCTTCCCCCAAGACTTCTCAACACAACTCAACGTCTGAACTGATATCTTCTGATACATGTACACACTCTCTCTCTCTCTCTCTCTCTCTCTCTCTCTCTCTCTCTCTCTCTCTCCTGTTTCTCTCTCTCTCCTCTTCTCTCTCCTCTCTCTCTCTCTCTCCAACACCATTTTACCCCAGATAAAAAAGGGAAGCATTTTTTGCACAAAGCGATTCGCACTAATAACTCTACTCCTCACTGCACCCTATTTATTACACACTGCACAATTTACACACTACCAGCAATTATTTATTATTCTCTGTCTGTACTGTGTTGTGTTGTCTGTACTGTGTTGTGTTGTGTTGTGTTCTGTCTGTACTGTGTTGTGTTGTCTGTACTGTGTTGTGTTGTCTGTACTGTGTTGTGTTGTCTGTACTGTGTTGTGTTGTGTTGTGTCTGTACTGTGTTGTGTTCTGTCTGTACTGTGTTGTGTTGTCTGTACTGTGTTGTGTTGTGTTGTGTCTGTACTGTGTTGTGTTCTGTCTGTACTGTGTTGTGTTGTCTGTACTGTGTTGTGTTGTCTGTACTGTGTTGTGTTGTCTGTACTGTGTTGTGTTGTGTTGTGTCTGTACTGTGTTGTGTTGTGTCTGTACTGTGTTGTGTTCTGTCTGTACTGTGTTGTGTCTGTACTGTGTTGTGTTCTGTCTGTACTGTGTTGTGTTGTCTGTACTGTGTTGTGTTGTCTGTACTGTGTTGTGTTGTGTCTGTACTGTGTTGTGTTGTGTCTGTACTGTGCTGTGTTGTCTGTACTGTGTTGTGTTCTGTCTGTACTGTGTTGTGTTCTGTCCTGTACTGTGTTGTGTTCTGTCTGTACTGTGTTGTGTTGTCTGTACTGTGTTGTGTTGTCTGTACTGTGTTGTGTTGTGTCTGTACTGTGTTGTGTTCTGTCTGTACTGTGTTGTGTTGTGTCTGTACTGTGTTGTGTTCTGTCTGTACTGTGTTGTGTTGTGTTCTGTCTGTACTGTGTTGTGTGTACTGTGTTGTGTTGTCTGTACTGTGTTGTGTTGTGTCTGTACTGTGTTGTGTTGTCTGTACTGTGTTGTGTTGTCTGTACTGTGTTGTGTTGTGTCTGTACTGTGTTGTGTTCTGTCTGTACTGTGTTGTGTTGTGTCTGTACTGTGTTGTGTTCTGTCTGTACTGTGTTGTGTTGTGTCTGTACTGTGTTGTGTTGTCTGTACTGTGTTGTGTTGTGTCTGTACTGTGTTGTGTTGTCTGTACTGTGTTGTGTTGTGTTGTGTTGTGTCTGTATGAACTGTCTATGTTGCTCCATGGTCCTGGAGGAACGTTGTTTCGTTTCACTGTTTACTCTGTATGTAGTTGAAATGACAATAAAACCCACTTGACTTGACTTGACTTGAATTGTTCAGCTAATTTAGAAACACAACAGCAAATTTGAAAAATATATAAAATTCAGGAACACTACAGCAAATTTTACTAAGGACACAGAAAATTCTGATATGGGACATCAAATTCCAAAATGCAACAGCAAATTTAATTAAGAAGCAGAGAAATTCAGAATCATGACAGCAAATTTTAAATACACATCCAATTCAGAAATGCTAAAACTACTTCAGATCAAAACAGATCATTAAAAACCCAAATCCAGAAAATCAGCAGCATACGGCCAAAAAGTAAACAGTCAGTATTTACTGGATCTCACATTTACTGTCGAGAGTAAACGAGCACCTGTATGTTTAATTGATTTATTTTTTTTGGACACAGTTGGAGATGAAAAGTCTGTATGAGCCAAATTTGCTCCCTTATGCTAATTTCATTTTTGCTCCTGTGTTTTGCTTTTATGTTTGGTTAATGTGTTTTGTTTGTAAGGACTTCCAAATTTAGACCGCATGCTGATTTCCCTGGAATATCCGTTATAGACCCTCTTAGGAATGTTTCTGTTTTCTTGTCATGCGAATGAGAACCACACAGCAACTCAGTGTGGGTCATACTATACGGTCAGAGTGATATATGTAATGTATGGTGTACGTAATGTATGGTGTGTGTAATGTATGATGTATGTAATGCATGATGTATGTAATGTATGGTGTATGAAATATATGATGTATGTAATGTATGGTGTTTGTAATGTATGATGTGTGTAATGTATGATGTATGAAATGTATGATGTATGTGATGTATGGTGTATGAAATGCATGATATATGAAATGTATGGTGTATGTAATGTATGATGTATGTAATGTATGAAATGTATGATGTGTGTAATGTATGATCTATGAAATGTATGGTGTATGAAATGTATGGTGTATGTAATGTATGATGTATGAAATGTATGGTGTATGTAATGTATGATGTATGTAATGCATGATGTATGTAATGTATGGTGTATGAAATATATGATGTATGTAATGTATGGTGTATGTAATGTATGGTGTATGTAATGTATACTGTATGAAATGTATAGTGTATGAAATATATAATGTATGAAATGTATGATGTGTGTAATGTATGGTGTATGTAATGTATGGTGTGTGTAATGTATGATGTATGTAATGCATGATGTATGTAATGTATGGTGTATGAAATGTATGATGTGTGTAATGTATGATGTATGTAATGTATTGTGTATGTAATGTATGATGTATGAAATGTGTGGTGTATGCAATGTATGGTGTGTAATGTATGATGTATGAAATGCATAGTGTATGTAATGTATGATGTATGAAATGTATGATGTATGAAATGTATGGTGTATGTAATGTATGGTGTGTAATGTATGATGTATGAAATGCATAGTGTATGTAATGTATGATGTATGAAATGTATGATGTATGAAATGTATGGTGTATGTAATGTATGGTGTATGTAATGTATACTGTATGAAATGTATAGTGTATGAAATGTATAATGTATGAAATGTATGATGTGTGTAGTGTATGATGTATGAAATGTATGGTGTATGTAATGTATGATGGATGAAATGTATGGTGTATGTAATGTATGATGTATGAAATGTATGATGTATGAAATGTGTGGTGTATGTAATGTATGATGTATGTAATGTATGATGTGTGTAATGTATGATCTATGAAATGTATGATGTATGAAATGTATGGTGTATGAAATGTATGGTGTATGTAATGTATGGTGTATGTAATGTATGATGTATGAAATGTATGATGTGTGTAATGTACGATACAAGAAATGTATGGTGTATGTAATGTATGATGTATGTAATGTATGAAATGTATGATGTTTGTAATGTATGATCTATGAAATGTATGGTGTATGAAATGTATGGTGTATGTAATGTATGATGTATGAAATATATGATGTGTGTAATGTATGATGTATGAAATGTATGGTGTATGTAATGTATGATGTATGAAATGTATGGTGAATGAAATGTATAGTGTATGTAATGTATGATGTAAATAATGTATGGCGTATGAAATGTATGGTGTATGAAATGTATAATGTGTGTAATGTATGGTGTATGAAATGTATGATGTTTGTAATGTATGGCGTATGAAATGTATGGTGTATGTAATGTATGATGTATGTAATGTATGATGTATGTAATGTATAGTGTATGAAATGTATGATGTGTGTAATGTATGATGTATGAAATGTATGATGTATGTAATGTATGGTGTATGAAATGCATGATATATGAAACGTATGGTGTTTGTAATGTATGATGTATGTAATGTATGAAATGTATGATGTATGTAATGTATGGTGTATGAAATGCATGATATATGAAACGTATGGTGTATGTAATGTATGATGTATGTAATGTATGAAATGTATGATGTATGTAATGTATGATCTATGAAATGTATGGTGTATGAAATGTATGGTGTATGTAATGTATGATGTATGAAATGTATGAAATATATGATGTGTGTAATGTATGATGTATGAAATGTATGGTGTATGAAATGTATGATGTATGTAATGTATGATGTATGTAATGTATGGTGTATGAAATGTATGATTTGTGTAATGTATGATGTATGAAATGTATGATGTATGTGATGTATGGTGTATGAAATGCATGATATATGAAATGTATGGTGTATGTAATGTATGATGTATGTAATGTATGAAATGTATGATGTGTGTAATGTATGATGTATGAAATGTATGGTGTATGAAATGTATGGTGTATGTAATGTATGATGTATGAAATGTATGAAATATATGATGTGTGTAATGTATGATGTATGAAATGTATGGTGTATGTAATGTATGATGTATGTAATGTATGATGTATGAAATGTATAGTGTATGTAATGTATGATGTATGAAATGTGTGGTGTATGAAATGTATAGTGTATGTAATGTATGATGTATGAAATGTATGGTGTATGTAATGTATGGTCTATGGATTGTATGGTATATGTAATGTAATGTATGATGTATTTAATGTATACTGTATGAAATGTGTGGTGTATGAAATGTGTGATGTATGTAATGTGTGGTGTATGTAATGTATGATGTATGTAATGTGTGGTGTATGAAATGTATGATGTATGAAATGTATGATGTATTTAATGTATGATGTATGTAATGTGTGGTGTATGAAATGTATGATGTATGTAATGTGTGGTGTATGTAATGTATGATATATGAAATGTATGATGTATGTAATGTGTGGTGTATGTAATGTGTGGTTTATGTAATGTATGATGTATGTGATGTATGATGTATGTAATGTATGGTGTATGTAATGTATGAAATGTATGATGTATGTAATGTGTGGTGTATGTAATGTATGATGTTTGTAATGTATGATGTATGAAATGTATGGTGTATGTAATGTGTGGTGTATGTAATGTATGATGTATGAAATGTATGATGTATGTAATGTGTGGTGTATGTAATGTATGATGTTTGTAATGTATGATATTTTTAATGTATGATGTATGTAATGTATGGTGTATGAAATGTATGATGTATGATTTTTATGATGTTTGTAATGTATGATGTATGTAAACAAGGACAGTAATTCTGAATATTCTGAATTCTTTCCTGTAATTTTGTTAATGTAAGACTTCTATCTGATGCGCTGGCAGGATCGTATTCCAAGCTGGCTGTTTTAAATGCGGAGCGACGTACAGTTTTGCGGATATGTGTCAGTAAATGAGTTTTCCTGGAAGTCCCACCAGATGCGCCTCACGTTTTATGTGATCAAGGTTTAATTCGAGCGCACTGGAAGTGGAGCGTGGAGGAAGCGGCCTGTGTTTAAGCGTTTTAAAGAGGCCAGACTTCTTAACTAAACTAATGTTTTCCTCACTAATTACTGTGCCGTGGTGCTCCCCATACGAGAGGATGCTTTCCCAGGCAGACAGTCGGAATGGTGGGGAGGCATTCCGCTACAGCGCTATTGTTCTGGGAGGCAAAAGTTATTTGAAAATAGCGGCGGCGCTGGGGATTACCGGCACTACAAACAAAAACTTTATTAAGCCCAAAGTCCTCAAATGTGCCTGCTTTGATTAGGATGCAAATTACCGGAATCTTCTAACGTCCCCGTGACTTGCGGAATCTCAGCGCGGAGGCTGTCTATGAAAGTCTTTCATGTTCTTGTTCCCAACAAACAGCGAAGTGTTTACGTTGGAGGGAGAATTTGCGAGCGGGTTCTGATGTTCTTTCTGGGTCAGAGACGCAGGATTACCTTTTCAGAACAGGCTGTAAAGTTTATGGAACGTCGGTACGAATAGACGAACACAAACAGGTCAACGCTTTAAAACAGGAACGAGGAAAAACGGCTCACTGTAGCAGAAGCGGCAGACGCTAACGCAATTAGCCAAATGCGTCCTCTCGCTGCCAATGTTTAAAGAGCTCTCGTGGATACAAGCATCATCTGCCTGCGCAAACAAAGCGCCCGTCGCCGCCGACTCTGTATGCAAATTAGGACCGCCTAAACAATCTCGCCCAATCAGGGAACTCCGGAGCATTCCACACTTTTCCGAAAGTAGGGCACTGCGTCAAGGGCAGCGCGGCTGTTCTTAGTAAGATAATGAGTGGCGTAATTAGCAATTATGAATTGATAATTGCTAAGGATGATGGCAGACGAGCGCCATGTCACTGCGTTGAATGCAATCGGCGCTGTGCTGATGTATGTGGGGAAACAATGAGGGGGGCCGATGGGGTCAAGGACAATGCCTGGAGCCTGAAAGCTCCTTGTCCGTGCCTTCCAGATCCGCTCACTTTTGTTCCGGAGTAATGAGACGGGGGTACGGCTTTCATACCGGCATTCCCGATGGCCTTCTGCACAACCGCAATACAACTGCACTCTCTGTGTTTCTATTAGCTAGTCTCATATCAGGAATTAGTCTCATATCAGGAATTAGTCTCATATCAGGAATTAGTCTTATATCAGGAATTAGTCTCATATTAGGAATTAGTCTCATATCAGGAATTAGTCTCATATCAGGAATTAGTCTTGTATCAGGAATTAGTCTCATATCAGGAATTAGTCTTATATCAGGAATTAGTCTTATATCAGGAATTAGTCTCATTTCAGGAATTAGTCTCATATCAGGAATTAGTCTCATATCAGGAATTAGTCTTATATCAGGAATTAGTCTCATATCAGGAATTAGTCTTATATCAGGAATTAGTCTCATATCAGGAATTAGTCTCATATCAGGAATTAGTCTTATATCAGGAATTAGTCTCATATTAGGAATTAGTCTCATATCAGGAATTAGTCTCATATCAGGAATTAGTCTCATATCAGGAATTAGTCTTATATCAGGAATTAGTCTCATATTAGGAATTAGTCTCATATCAGGAATTAGTCTCATATCAGGAATTAGTCTCATATCAGGAATTAGTCTTATATCAGGACTTAGTCTCATATCAGGAATTAGTCTTATATCAGGAATTAGTCTCATATCAGTAATTAGTCTTATATCAGGAATTAGTCTCATGTCAGGAATTAGTCTTATATCAGGAATTAGTCATATATCAGGAATTAATCCTATATCAGGAATTAGTCATATATCAGGAATGAGTCTCTTGTCAGGAATTAGTCTCATATCAGGAATTAGTCATATATCAGGAATTAGTCATATATCAGGAATTAGTCTCATGTCAGGAATTAGTCATATATCAGGAATTAGTCTCATATCAGGAATTAGTCTCATATTAGGAGTTAGTCTCATATCAGGAATTAGTCTCATATTAGGAATTAGTCTTATATCAGGAATTAGTCTCATATCAGGAAGAAGTCTTATATCAGGAATTAGTCTCATATCAGGATTAGTCTCATATCCGGAATTAGTCTCATGTAAGGACTTAGTCCATATATCAGGAATTAGTCTCATATCAGGAATTAGTCTCCATATTAGGTGTTTAGTCTCATCATCAGGAATTAGTCTCAATTAAGGAGTTAGTCTATATCAGGAATTAGTCTCATATCAGGAATTAGTCTTATATCAGGAATGAGTCTCATCTCAGGAATTAGTATTATATCAGGATTAGTCTCATATCAGGATATTAGTCTCATATCAGGATTAGTCTCATATCAGGAATTAGTCTTATATCAGGAAATTAGTCTCATGTCAGGAATTAGTCATATATCAGGAATTAGCCTATACCTACAGGAATTAGTCATATATCAGGAATTAGTCATATATCAGGAATTAGTCATATATGAGGAATTAGTCATATATCAGGAATTAATCCTATATCAGGAATTAGTCTTATATCAGGAATTAGTCTCATGTCAGGAATTAGTCATATATCAGGAATTAGTCTTATACCAGGAATTAGTCATATATCAGGAATTAGTCATATATCAGGAATTAGTCTTATATCAGGAATTAGTCCTATATCAGGAATTAATCCTATATCAGGAATTAGTCATATATCAGGAATTAGTCTCTTGTCAGGAATTAGTCTTATATCAGGAATTAGTCTCATATTAGGAATTAGTCTCATATCAGGAATTAGTCTCATATCAGGAATTAGTCTCATATCAGGAATTAGTCTTATATCAGGACTTAGTCTCATATCAGGAATTAGTCTTATATCAGGAATTAGTCTCATATCAGTAATTAGTCTTATATCAGGAATTAGTCTCATGTCAGGAATTAGTCTTATATCAGGAATTAGTCATATATCAGGAATTAATCCTATATCAGGAATTAGTCATATATCAGAATGAGTCTCTTGTCAGGAATTAGTCTCATATCAGGAATTAGTCATATATCAGGAATTAGTCATATATCAGGAATTAGTCTCATGTCAGGAATTAGTCATATATCAGGAATTAGTCTCATATCAGGAATTAGTCTCATATTAGGAGTTAGTCTCATATCAGGAATTAGTCTCATATTAGGAATTAGTCTTATATCAGGAATTAGTCTCATATCAGGAATTAGTCTTATATCAGGAATTAGTCTCATATCAGGAATTAGTCTCATATCAGGAATTAGTCTCATGTCAGGAATTAGTCATATATCAGGAATTAGTCTCATATCAGGAATTAGTCTCATATTAGGTGTTAGTCTCATATCAGGAATTAGTCTCATATTAGGAGTTAGTCTTATATCAGGAATTAGTCTCATATCAGGAATTAGTCTTATATCAGGAATGGGTCTCATATCAGGAATTAGTATTATATCAGGAATTAGTCTCATATCAGGAATTAGTCTCATATCAGGAATTAGTCTCATATCAGGAATTAGTCTTATATCAGGAATTAGTCTCATGTCAGGAATTAGTCATATATCAGGAATTAGTCCTATACCAGGAATTAGTCATATATCAGGAATTAGTCATATATCAGGAATTAGTCATATATCAGGAATTAGTCATATATCAGGAATTAATCCTATATCAGGAATTAGTCTTATATCAGGAATTAGTCTCATGTCAGGAATTAGTCATATATCAGGAATTAGTCTTATACCAGGAATTAGTCATATATCAGGAATTAGTCATATATCAGGAATTAGTCTTATTTCAGAATTAGTCCTATACTCAGGAATTAATCCTATATCAGGAATTAGTCATATATCAGAATTAGTCTCTTGTCAGGAAATTAGTCTCATATCAGGAATTAGTCATATATCAGGAATTAGTCATATATCAGGAATTAGTCTCATGTCAGGAATTAGTCATATATCAGGAATTAGTCGTATATCAGGAATTAGTCTCATGTCAGGAATTAGTCATATATCAGGAATTAGTCTCATATCAGGAATTAGTCTCATATCAGGAATTAGTCATATATCAGGAATTTAGTCTCATATCAGGAATTAGTCTCATATCAGAATTAGTCTCATATCAGGAATTAGTCTTATATCAGGAATTAGTCTCATATCAGGAATTAGTCTTATATCAGGAATTAGTCTCATTTCAGGAATTAGTCTCATATCAGGAATTAGTCTTATATCAGGAATTAGTCTCATTTCAGGAATTAGTCTTATATCAGGAATTAGTCTCATATAAGGAATTAGTCTCATATAAGGAATTAGTCTCATGTCAGGAATTAGTCTTATATCAGGAATTAGTCTCATATCAGGATTTAGTCTCATATTAGGAGTTAGTCTCATATCAGGAATTAGTCTCATATTAGGAGTTAGTCTCATATCAGGAATTAGTCTCATATCCGGAATTAGTCTTATTATCAGGAATGAGTCTCATATCAGGAATTAGTCTCATATCAGCGAATTAGTCTCATATCAGGAATTAGTCTTATATCAGGAATTAGTCTCATGTCAGGAATTAGTCATATATTCAGGAATTAGTCTTATATCAGGAATTAGTCATATATCAGGAATTAGTCATATATCAGGAATTAGTCTTATATCAGGAATTAGTCATATATCAGGAATTAATCCTATATCAGGAATTAGTCATATATCAGGAATTAGTCTTATATCAGGAATTAATCTTATATCAGGAATTAGTCTTATATCAGGAATTAGTCTCATATCAGGAATTAATCTTATATCAGGAATTAGTCTTATATCAGGAATTAGTCTCATATCAGGAATTAGTCTCATATCAGGAATTAGTCTTATATCAGGAATTAGTCTCATTTCAGGAATTAGTCTCATATCAGGAATTAGTCTCATATCAGGAATTAGTCTTATATCAGGAATTAGTCTCATATCAGGAATTAGTCTTATATCAGGAATTAGTCTCATATCAGGAATTAGTCTATATCAGGAATTAGTCTTATATCAGGAATTAGTCTCATATTAGGAATTAGTCTCATATCAGGAATTAGTCTCATATCAGGAATTAGTCTCATATCAGGAATTAGTCTTATATCAGGAATTAGTCTCATATTAGGAATTAGTCTCATATCAGGAATTAGTCTCATATCAGGAATTAGTCTTATATCAGGACTTAGTCTCATATCAGGAATTAGTCTTATATCAGGAATTAGTCTCATATCAGTAATTAGTCTTATATCAGGAATTAGTCTCATGTCAGGAATTAGTCTTATATCAGGAATTAGTCATATATCAGGAATTAATCCTATATCAGGAATTAGTTATATATCAGGAATTAGTCTCTTGTCAGGAATTAGTCTCATATCAGGAATTAGTCATATATCAGGAATTAGTCTCATATCAGGAATTAGTCTCATATTAGGAGTTAGTCTCATATCAGGAATTAGTCTCATATTAGGAGTTAGTCTTATATCAGGAATTAGTCTCATATCAGGAATTAGTCTTATATCAGGAATGAGTCTCATATCAGGAATTAGTATTATATCAGGAATTAGTCTCATATCAGGAATTAGTCTCATATCAGGAATTAGTCTCATATCAGGAATTAGTCTTATATCAGGAATTAGTCTCATGTCAGGAATTAGTCATATATCAGGAATTAGTCATATATCAGGAATTAGTCATATATCAGGAATTAGTCTTATATCAGGAATTAGTCTCATGTCAGGAATTAGTCATATATCAGGAATTAGTCTTATACCAGGAATTAGTCATATATCAGGAATTAGTCATATATCAGGAATTAGTCTTATATCAGGAATTAGTCCTATATCAGGAATTAATCCTATATCAGGAATTAGTCATATATCAGGAATTAGTCTCTTGTCAGGAATTAGTCTCATATCAGGAATTAGTCATATATCAGGAATTAGTCATATATCAGGAATTAGTCTCATGTCAGGAATTAGTCATATATCAGGAATTAGTCGTATATCAGGAATTAGTCTCATGTCAGGAATTAGTCATATATCAGGAATTAGTCTCATATCAGGAATTAGTCTCATATCAGGAATTAGTCATATATCAGGAATTAGTCTCATATCAGGAATTAGTCTCATATCAGGAATTAGTCTCATATTAGGAATTAGTCTCATATCAGGAATTAGTCTCATATCAGGAATTAGTCTTATATCAGGAATTAGTCTCATATCAGGAATTAGTCTTATATCAGGAATTAGTCTCATTTCAGGAATTAGTCTCATATCAGGAATTAGTCTTATATCAGGAATTAGTCTCATTTCAGGAATTAGTCTTATATCAGGAATTAGTCTCATATAAGGAATTAGTCTCATATCAGGAATTAGTCTCATGTCAGGAATTAGTCTTATATCAGGAATTAGTCTCATGTCAGGAATTAGTCTTATATCAGGAATTAGTCTCATATCAGGATTTAGTCTCATATTAGGAGTTAGTCTCATATCAGGAATTAGTCTCATATTAGGAGTTAGTCTTATATCAGGAATTAGTCTCATATCAGGAATTAGTCTTATATCAGGAATGAGTCTCATATCAGGAATTAGTCTCATATCAGGAATTAGTCTCATATCAGGAATTAGTCTTATATCAGGAATTAGTCTCATGTCAGGAATTAGTCATATATCAGGAATTAGTCTTATACCAGGAATTAGTCATATATCAGGAATTAGTCATATATCAGGAATTAGTCTTATATCAGGAATTAGTCATATATCAGGAATTAATCCTATATCAGGAATTAGTCATATATCAGGAATTAGTCTCTTGTCAGGAATTAGTCTCATATCAGGAATTAGTCATATATCAGGAATTAGTCATATATCAGGAATTAGTCATATATCAGGAATTAGTCTCATGTCAGGAATTAGTCATATATCAGGAATTAGTCATATATCAGGAATTAGTCTCATGTCAGGAATTAGTCATATATCAGGAATTAGTCTCATATCAGGAATTAGTCTCATATCAGGAATTAGTCTCATATCAGGAATTAGTCATATATCAGGAATTAGTCTCATATCAGGAATTAGTCTTATATCAGGAATTAGTCTCATATCAGGAATTAGTCTTATATCAGGAATTAGTCTCATATTAGGAATTAGTCTTATATCAGGAATTAGTCTCATATCAGGAATTAGTCTCATATCAGGAATTAGTCTCATATCAGGAATTAGTCTTATATCAGGAATTAGTCTCATATCAGGAATTAGTCTCATATCAGGAATTAGTCTTATGTCAGGAATTAGTCTCATATCAGGAATTAGTCGTATATCAGGAATTAGTCTTATGTCAGGAATTAGTCTTATACCAGGAATTAATATGTATTAGTATGTAGATAAAGAGAGTAACAAATCGTATACAGTGTATGGCTCCTTGGTTATTATCTATAAACTAAACTGAGTCTGGTTCTACTGTGTTCTAGCATTTATATGAGTTTTTTTCTTTGGATTTATATAGATGTAGAACCACTCCAAAAGAAATATTGTTCTATATAGCACCAAAAAGGTTCTGCTGTTCTAAGGTTCTAAGATTTACAACAACAGAGGAGCCCTTACTGACGCTTTATAGAACCACATGCTGCACATTCTCCATTAATCTGACTATTTCACTATGCAGAGAACCCTTCAGTTTTTTGGAATTAATGGTTCTAATGTTTCTATAATGTTCTATAATGTTTAAAATCTATATGTGTATTTGTTTGATTTATTTGTTTGGAGACTTAAATCATTAACTTATTTATAAGTTCTTATATATATATATATATATATATATATATATATATATATATATATATATATATATATATATATATATATATATATATATATATATATATTCACTTATACTTTTCAATCAGCAACAATTTTAAATAAATAAATAGTGAATAGATAAATAAATAGAACAATGTAAACAACATCTGTGCCATCATTACATTTAATTTCTTGCTTAAATACAAACAAAAATAAAAATGTAACAACAACTGTATTACAATTAATATTAACTACAAACATAAGCATATGGAAATGAGCCCAAACAAACATATTTTAATCTGGATTTTAAAAACAAGACCTTCAGAGTTCACTTTCCTAAAAGTCTCTGGACTCTATTAGAAGATCATCTTTTGCCAACTGAGCTGTTGGCAGTGTTCCTGTTTACTTTTTAAGAGCAGGTCATGTGATGCTTCCCTCAGCACCTGAATGTCTCCATTGCAGGAGAAGTAGATGATGTTATTTCTACAGGTGGAGAACCGCAGCAGTCAGTTACAATGACAGCGAGAGAGACGCCTGAAGCGAATGGATCATAGACGTCCACAGCAGTGGTTCTCAAACTAATCCTACATGCCCTCCAGATGGTCTGCATTTACACTCAACCCTGATTTCCAGTATATGAGAACTGAGCAGTAATGTGGACCCTCAAGGTGAGCTGTGAACCAGTTCCAGAGAGAAAACTAGTCCACAGGAATACCTTCTGCCGGGGTCTTTGTGGCAACTCTTGACATTTACTCTGTCTGAGAGTAGGTTTGCGGAGTCAATGACTGACACGGAATGCAGGAAATCAACTCCTCTCCTGGCTTGTTTATGCCAGGCAACAAGACCTTCTTCTCTGAGCAACCGTCCACAATGCTGTGGTGACCTTCACGTGCTTGCGGAATGTATGGGATTGTGAGGTCTGACCAGCTGCTCTGGGAAAAGAGCTTTTCTCTGACAGTGAGGAATTCTTTCCGAGTGATTAGGTGTAGTTTAGAGCTAGTTGTGACATTCCTCAGCTTGAATTATTGGCAGTACATGTTGCAGCAGTGCTGTGATCACCTCCTGGAGATCTATGCTGAGGCTTACATGCTGCCCCCCATTGCGTAACATCATGGCAACCGAACTGGCTCATGCACAGGCATTTTGGGAAGCAAGGCAATTCAAACCACAGAAAACACAGTGTGAAGAGTTTTCTCAAGGCAGCCTAACATACTAACTTTACTGACCAAACAAGGATTTCAACCCCAAACTGCAGCATACAAGGCTGTAATGTTATCCACCAAACTATCTAACCAACCAGGCAAACCTCCAGCCAGCAGGAGGAGCTACCGTGCAACCATAAACTTGGTGATGCATCAGTGTTCCACCTTAAATAATACATTAAATAATTAAATAAACGGATTTATAAACTATAGATGTACCAAAGAGATTCTCAGCAATACATACAGTAACATAGGAAATGAATACAGGGCAAGTTTAACCATGCTATCCATTACAAGGGGTTCGTTTAGCTTGTGCAACAAAGGGTTGCAAGACATTCATCAGTGATTTATCACAGAAGCTGCAAAGCCTGTAATCCCAAAAAGGAGTGACCACAGAGAATACAGCGCAAGCAGGTGTAGAGTTTAAAGACAAAGAGGCAAAACAGCTGGTCAGTCAGCCTCTCGTTTTATGGCTTCAGTTTGTAGAAGACTGGATGATGGAAAAAGATCATGAAAGTCCACACTGACCCTATTGCAGAGTGATGGGAGCGTCAGGTTAAGAAGCAACACTACCATTATGCATAGTGTCCACTGTACACGCCTCTTAGGGGCTTCAGTTGGGCAGGTTGAGGCTCGGCAGCGTGACATGGTAATAAAATGAAATCAGCTGACCACCTGAATGGACTCACTGACGAGGTTATGCCATTTTTTCTTCCCTAATAACAAGGCCACATTCTGAAAAGTAATGACCCCAGAGAATGGGCAGTTTAGATAAGTGCCTAGCAGAATTTAAGCAATTGTTAGTTTTGTTTTTAGCTGCAGGAATCACATTATATAAAAGAAAAGCCCGATTAATGAGCTGTCAGATTCAACAAATTTTCAAATAATGAGTCCTTCATTCCAGAAAAACCTTCAGCCCGGTGTAGAGTTTAAAAACAAAGAGGCAAAACAGCTGGTCAGTCAGTCTGTAGTTTTATGGTAAATATGCTGACCAGCGTAATGTCAAATTAATCTTAATCCTAAATACCTTTTGAAGCAGGCGCGTCAGACTGCTGTGCTATACGGCATACGTGCTATTAAAACTCAATTTAGTGGACGTCGTTCTTCCTCTTTACTAAATATCATACTCACTGTGTGCAGAGCTTCAGTTGTCTGTCAGGCTGAATGTTTCTCTGTAATGAAAGGCTCATTATTTGAAGTCGTATCAAACTTGACGCCGCTGTGAGCTGCAGGAGGATGGCATTTGTTTTTTTTAACAATGTCAAAACAGGCAGGTCAGAAGTGAACTTCTAACTCACTTATTTCTCACAGAATTAAAGTTTGAAAGGCTCCCAATGCATTTCAATGCCTATCTAAACTCAACACAATGAAACGAGAAGTCAGTAATAAACGGTTGAAAACTGTGCTGGTGGCCTCTCTGCTAACCCTCAGAGTGTTACAGCCTGTCTTATATATCGAGCTCTAGAGGAGATGATAAAATTACTACAGGCATCATTTCGATGGTTGGCAATTAAATCAAAAACCTTGCCTGGTCAGAAAAAATCAGCATTTTGATTAAAAGAAGTTTATAATTATGAGTCTTGTAATAATTCCTGCAGTGATTAATGTGTTTCAGGTGTTCCAATTGTCATTGGAAAATAATCTGAGGTCACTTAAACTCCTGGTGAAGGTAAAACTGGACGGTAGAATCACAACTGTGTAAAAAATGAAGATCATTTCCACACGACCAGAACTCTCAGGGTTGGGACAGGTTGTAGGGAGCATAAAAGACTGGACAATGGAAAAAGGTCATGTGGTCTGATGACACCGATCACGTTATTCCAGAGTGATGCGAGTGTCAGAATAAGTAGCAAAGCACATGAAGTGATGCTCTGTTAAGAACCTAGGGGGTATGTTCGTAATCATTGCAATTGAATGGCGTTCTATGGTGGCACTGACACTTTTTAATTATGTTGAGGTCTGACCTAGACAAGCTCATAACATGCTCCTGTCACGCATAGTGTCTACTGTACAAGCCTCTGGGGACAGATCTGGGGGGCTTCAGTTGGCTTAATGATATCATGTGGTGATAAAATTGACCACCTGAATGGACTAAATGACCAGGTTTATACCATCAATGGATGTTTTCTTTCATGATGGCGTAGCCATATTCCATGGCAACAGTCAGAGATCCATCAGGCTCATCAAGATTGTGAATAAGAGTGCTTCAGAAACATGTCTTCACACATTAACTGACCACCACAGAGTCCTGACCTTAACCCCATTAGAGGTCTATAGAAACTGCTCTTCCATTGTCAATACAATACAACGCCACAGTTTTAGAGTGTACAACCTTTATGGGTCAGACAGTGTACAAAGATATAACAGCTGAAATCAGTATAAAGAAGATGAATATCTTTGAAAATCCAAAAAATTAAATATATATAAATGGGCTCTAGTAGCAGTAATGGCTGTGAATGACCGCAGTAGAACAGACAGGCTAAGTCTCACACATAAGGCTAGAAAGGAAAGGTTTTAACGTACCCAACACTTTCACTGAATCAGTTCTGTTTGGGTTTTAAGTCAACATTTGACTCAAGTTTGTATCATTGATACGAGCAAACCAAGGACTTAATTGATGTAGCAGGTGTTGTTAAATAAGAGATTTCAAGAGGCAGAACGCAAGTGGAAACCCCCATGACCACATAGGTAAATCAACAAAGAATGAACACAGGAGCGCCCCTGAGTTCTCTGGGCCTGAGCTCATGGTCCAAAAGACAATGGAAAAGTGTGCTGTGGTCAGGTGAGTCCATGTTTCAGCTCGTTTTTTGGGAATACTGGGTGTCAGGTTATCCATGCCAAATATAAAAATCCAGACTTTTATCAGCTAAAGATGTAGCATCTGCCATGGCATGCGGGACATCAGTTCACATAGCCCTAGAGACCTGTATATGTGCAAAGCTCCATTGAGAGATAGGAGAAACATTCACAGAGAATCTACAGCTGATTTCTGTCTGCTGAGATTTGCCATTTCTAGATGACTCCTCACTTGAATTTTGTGATTGTGGTATATTTGTGTCTTTTTTTTTATAGATCCATGAAAAAAAGGGGTCCACATAATTCAACTAAGAATAAACACCAATGAATACTAAAACAAAAATAAACAAAGACTAAGAAACTAAAATTACAATGGGGGCACCACAAAATACAAAGCAAACACAGAACAGACCACCAGGGAACAACAAGAAACACAAGGGAGGGGAGTGTATAGAGAACAAAAGAACAGCAAAATCATGAGGGAAGGTAAACCTTGGCCACCTTGATTAGGAGCTGCATCAAAACCAGCAAGACGGAGAGACTCAAATTCTGCCTTTACTCAGATTATCTGGGCCGTGCAGCCCAAAGACGTAGGGCAAGATGAGCTTTGGCGCCTAATAAGAGCTGAAGTCTCTGTGCAAAGCCATTTTTCTGGCAAGCTTTGGATTCGGCATGTAAGAATGAGGAAATCAACCTTCGGATAGCTATTGATCGGACCATCTGTGGGGTCAGTCGTTTCCGGTCACTTGCACCCACTGATAAGATAATTGCCCCAGTCCAAGCTGGCCACGTGTGAAGTACAGGGTCACTGGTGAAACATCTGGCGTAACAGCAGTTCACAGGTATGTCCACGCTGTGTGTGAAGCAATAAGGTCAGGAGAAACAGAATTAAGACTCAATATATCATCACTTATTAGAAAACATCTTGTTCTTCACACTGTTTCGCATCTCAGCTCCAGCGATATTCCACCTTTTCCACCTCACCCCTTTTTTTAGACTCTGCAGGGTGGAAGATCTTCAGCATCTTGGAGATCACTGCAGTAGTAGATGTTCTCCTCATGTCTTGTTTCAGCAGCTTATTTGACGTGCACCTTAGTTTCAATGTCATCTGTATGTTGATGACCTACGTAGGATGATTTGTGGGCCTATATCCCAAGAGACCATCACGCAGTCCTTGCTGATGGTGCTGACCTGGGGTTCTTGCAGATCAGACACTCAAGAATGTGATGCTCACTCAAATTGATCTCAACTTGAGCTCTATAGCCACATGAGCTCGGGAATACTTTGGAAAACCACTATTACTTAATAGAGTAACACAGTCTCAGAACACAGAAAAACAGCTTGTAAGCACTTCCTCCCAGCGCCTGCAGAGGTCGCAGTCACCAGAGTTCTAGGTAGTTCCGGACACACACACACACACACAGCCCTCCTGCACACGCTCCCTCACTCAGTCAATCACACTTACCTGACAATAATCACCGCTAACGGCAGTAGCTCGTTAGCACACCCCTTAAAACCCAGCCATGCAGTGTGTGGCATTGTTTGTACCAACACCTTACCATCTCCATGGTCACAGACCAACATCTAATGAGCCTCTCTGTAGGTCCATCTTCACCTTGCATCTGATTCATTACACAGCTCTTATACAAAAATCAAGCCATACAAGAGCGCTGCCAAGTTCTCTGGGCCTGAGCTCCTGGTCCAAAAGGCAATGGAAAAGTGTGCTGTGGTCAGGTGAGTCCATGTTTCAGCTTGTTTTTGGGAATACTGGGTGTCAGGTTATCCATTGGAGTTAAAACTCCAGACTTTTATCAGCTAAAGATGTAACAGCTGTCATTGTATGAGGGACATCAGTTCACATAGCACTAGTGACCTGCATATGAGCAAAGCTCCATTGAGAGATAGGAGAAACATTCAGAGATGATCCACAGCTGATTTCTGTCTGCTGAGATTTGCCATTTCTAGATGATTCTCACTTGAATTTTGTGGTTGTGGTATATTTGAGACTGTCTCAGTCTTTTTTCTTAGATCTGTCGACACATCATCCTCGGAGATGAGTTCCAGAGAGACCAATTCAAGTGAGCTTTTGTGAACGTTCACTTCCGCTGCACTGATATCACTGTTAGAAAGCTTTGCACCTGGGATGCCGTGTAGTACATGTTCTGGATCACTGTAGTCTCAGATAAAATGCAGAAGATCTTCTGCGTCTTCCATTGTATCCATTACTTTTGAAGAATTCCAGATAATGGCAGTAATGGCATCCATGTCACAGCATTACGTAATCAGAACAATAAGAAGTAACTAAGCTGGGCGATAAAACAATAACGATAATTAATAATTATTGTTGTACTGTTGCGATCATCTCCACTGTGCAGAGCTGACAGAGCACCACACTGTTGTGTTTCTGTGTGAAACACTCCCACAACGTTAGATGAAGGGGAGTGAGTGTTTGTAGCTGCAGCTCGCGCTCCAGATAAATCTGTGCTTTCAGTAGATGAGGCCATCTTTGTGATGCATCGACACACGTTATGCTAATCGACATAATTTCGTTTTATATATATATATATATATATATATATATATATATATATATATATATATATATATATATATATATATATATATGAGTTTGAGTGAGAACGCTGAGGCAAAGTTGACTTTGTAACCAAAAATCCCGAGTAGAAAACTTTATACTCATTGCGGTGAGAGTCGACTCACCGCTATGAGTGAACATAAACAAAGTTCTTTCCTCAGAACCAACTTAAAGAACCAGCAACAGCCTGATTAACAGTGTCTGTGTGTGAAAACTGTTCATGAGTGTTCAGTAGCCCATACTATATATATGTGGGTGTGGGTGTTTAATTTATTTAAAATACAGGTGTGTAATGTTCTACAGTACATTTGTCTATCTTCTGATAGAAAATAAATCAGAAGATAAACAATTGACCAAAATCTTGAAATTTCGGTATCTTCACTTTTCACTTAAAGTAAAAAGGCAATAGTGATTTGATTTATATCATGATATATATCGACTGATGTGAAAAAAAGATAAAAAAAAAAGATAAAAAAAAAGTGATAAGATTTTTTTCCCATATCGCCCAACCCTAGCACTATCATTTTATTTTCACTGTTCCAGGAATGTAAAAAAGTCTGTGACAGGCAATGTCAAAACCATGACGGTCAAACCCTCAGATGGCTCTGCATGAGGAACCACCGTGCTGCTGTGTTATCTATAGCCACATGGGCTCAGGAATACTTCAGAAAAACTCTATTACTTAATAGAGTAACACAGTCCATCAAGAAGAGCAGCTCTTAATACACAAAGACAAACATCAGTAACACCGCCAAGTTCTCAGGGCCTGAGCTCATGGTCCAAGTGTGCTGTGGTCAGGTGGGTCCATGGGTGTATCTCAAATCCTACTGAGCTCCTACATAGGCAGCATTGTACATCATAGTATGCGCTCCCGACATGTAGACTGTCCCAATTCTTACATACCTTAAACATGCTGCTACTGAGGAACCTTATTTAGACCTGAATTTAAAGAAGCATCGAACGCTTCCTCAGCCGCTAAGACAATCCCATGATGCAGTGCAGGCTAATCTAGGAGCAGTGAAGTGGTTTTAAAATGTGAGTTATTTTGATTCTCTGGAGTTTTAATGTGTTTCTGGTCGTATAATCACACAAAACAGTATTTTATTATCAACTCTGTAACGAGTCCTTCACCATTTACACTTTATACTCCAGACATTAGCATTTATGCTAGCGGACTTTTAAGCCTCTGTCTATTGCTCTGGATGCTGGCGGGTAGCTTAGCAACCAGTTAAACCACCGGTGGCATGCTGAAGTGGGCAGGAACAAGCCGTGATGCAGTCTCTCTCTAACTAGAGCGTCTCAGTAATCTGTTTTATGAGGAGAGATGAGGAGAGAACGCTGCTACTTACACACTCACTACCTAGACAGCCTACTTACACACTCACTACCTAGACAGCCTACTTACACACTCACTACCTAGACAGCCTACTTACACACTCACTAGCTAGACAGCCTACTTACACACTCACTACCTAGACAGCCTACTTACACACTAGGGTGTGAGACAGACCCTACGGTCCATCTTCTTTTTGGGAATAATAGGTGTCGAGTTATCTGTGCTGAAGATAAAAATCCAGGCTTTTATCAGCTAAAGATGTAACAGCTGTCCAGGTATGCGGGACATCAGTTCACAAAACATCGCATACACCAAAACACGCCATAGCATTAAAATCACCTCCTTTATATCTCCACTCACTGTCCACTGTATCAGCTCCACTGACCATACAGGACCTCCACTCACTGTCCACTGTATCAGCTCCACTGACCATACAGGACCTACACTCACTGTCCACTGTATCAGCTCCACTGACCATACAGGACCTCCACTCACTGTCCACTGTATCAGCTCCACTGACCATACAGGACCTCCACTCACTGTCCACTGTATCAGCTCCACTGACCATACAGGACCTCCACTCACTGTCCACTGTATCAGCTCCACTGACCATACAGGACCTCCACTCACTGACCACTGTTTCAGCTCCACTGACCATACAGGACCTCCACTCACTGTCCACTGTATCAGCTCCACTGACCATACAGGACCTCCACTCACTGTCCACTGTATCAGCTCCACTGACCATACAGGACCTCCACTCACTGTCCACTGTATCAGCTCCACTGACCATACAGGACCTCCACTCACTGACCACTGTATCAGCTTCACTGACCATACAGGACCTCCACTCACTGTCCACTGTATCAGCTCCACTGACCATACAGGACCTACACTCACTGTCCACTGTATCAGCTCCACTGACCATACAGGACCTACACTCACTGTCCACTATATCAGCGCCACTGACCATACAGGACCTCCACTCACTGTCCACTGTATCAGCTCCACTGACCATACAGGACCTACACTCACTGTCCACTGTATCAGCTCCACTGACCATACAGGACCTCCACTCACTGTCCACTGTATCAGCTCCACTGACCATACAGGACCTCCACTCACTGTCCACTGTATCAGCTCCACTGACCATACAGGACCTACACTCACTGTCCACTGTATCAGCGCCACTGACCATACAGGACCTCCACTCACTGTCCACTGTATCAGCTCCACTGACCATACAGGACCTACACTCACTGTCCACTGTATCAGCTCCACTGACCATACAGGACCTACACTCACTGTCCACTGTATCAGCTCCACTGACCATACAGGACCTCCACTCACTGTCCACTGTATCAGCTCCACTGACCATACAGGACCTCCACTCACTGTCCACTGTATCAGCTTCACTGACCATACAGGACCTCCACTCACTGTCCACTGTATCAGCTCCACTGACCATACAGGACCTCCACTCACTGTCCACTGTATCAGCTCCACTGACCATACAGGACCTACACTCACTGTCCACTGTATCAGCTCCACTGACCATACAGGACCTCCACTCACTGTCCACTGTATCAGCTCCACTGACCATACAGGACCTCCACTCACTGTCCACTGTATCAGCTCCACTGACCACACAGGACCTCCACTCACTGACCACTGTTTCAGCTCCACTGACCATACAGGACCTACACTCACTGACCACTGTTTCAGCTCCACTGACCATACAGGACCTCCACTCACTGTCCACTGTATCAGCTCCACTGACCATACAGGACCTCCACTCACTGTCCACTGTATCAGCTCCACTGACCATACAGGACCTCCACTCACTGTCCACTGTATCAGCTCCACTGACCATACAGGACCTCCACTCACTGACCACTGTTTCAGCTCCACTGACCATACAGGACCTACACTCACTGTCCACTGTATCAGCTCCACTGACCATACAGGACCTACACTCACTGTCCACTGTATCAGCTCCACTGACCATACAGGACCTCCACTCACTGTCCACTGTATCAGCTCCACTGACCATACAGGACCTCCACTCACTGACCACTGTTTCAGCTCCACTGACCATACAGGACCTCCACTCACTGACCACTGTTTCAGCTCCACTGACCATACAGGACCTCCACTCACTGTCCACTGTATCAGCTCCACTGACCATACAGGACCTCCACTCACTGTCCACTGTATCAGCTCCACTGACCATACAGGACCTCCACTCACTGTCCACTGTATCAGCTCCACTGACCATACAGGACCTCCACTCACTGACCACTGTTTCAGCTCCACTGACCATACAGGACCTCCACTCACTGACCACTGTTTCAGCTCCACTGACCATACAGGACCTCCACTCACTGACCACTGTTTCAGCTCCACTGACTATACAGGACCTCCACTCACTGTCCACTGTTTCAGCTCCACTGACCATACAGGACCTACACTCACTGTCCACTGTATCAGCTCCACTGACCATACAGGTCCTACACTCACTGTCCACTGTACCAGCTCCACTGACCATACAGGACCTACACTCACTGTCCACTGTATCAGCTCCACTGACCATACAGGACCTCCACTCACTGTCCACTGTATCAGCTCCACTGACCATACAGGACCTACACTCACTGTCCACTGTATCAGCTCCACTGACCATACAGGACCTACACTCACTGTCCACTGTATCAGCTCCACTGACCATACAGGACCTCCACTCACTGTCCACTGTATCAGCTCCACTGACCATACAGGACCTACACTCACTGTCCACTGTATCAGCTCCACTGACCATACAGGACCTCCACTCACTGTCCACTGTATCAGCTCCACTGACCATACAGGACCTACACTCACTGACCACTGTTTCAGCTCCACTGACCATACAGGACCTCCACTCACTGTCCACTGTATCAGCTCCACTGACCATACAGGACCTCCACTCACTGTCCACTGTATCAGCTCCACTGACCATACAGGACCTCCACTCACTGTCCACTGTATCAGCTCCACTGACCATACAGGACCTCCACTCACTGACCACTGTTTCAGCTCCACTGACCATACAGGACCTACACTCACTGACCACTGTTTCAGCTCCACTGACCATACAGGACCTCCACTCACTGACCACTGTTTCAGCTCCACTGACCATACAGGACCTCCACTCACTGTCCACTGTTTCAGCTTCACTGACCAAACAGGACCTACACTCACTGTCCACTGTACCAGCTCCACTGACCATACAGGACCTACACTCACTGTCCACTGTATCAGCTCCACTGACCATACAGGACCTCCACTCACTGTCCACTGTATCAGCTCCACTGACCATACAGGACCTCCACTCACTGTCCACTGTATCAGCTCCACTGACCATACAGGACCTCCACTCACTGTCCACTGTATGTTGTGCTGGTGTGAGTGGATCAGACAAAGCAGTGCTGCTGCTGGAGTGTTTAAACACCTCAGTGCTGCTGCTGGACTGAGAATCGTCCACCAACCAAAACTATCCAGACAGCAGTGTCCTGTGGGCGGCGTCCTGTGTCCACTGATGAAGAACTAGAGGAACACAAACTGTGCAGCAGCAGATGAGCTACTGTCTCTGACTTTACATCTACAAGGTGGACCAGCAGGTAGTAGGAGTGTCTAATAGAGTGGACAGTGAGTGGACACAGTGTTTAAACACTCCATCAAGACCCTCTTTGATCCTACCAGATTAAAATATTGTTACAAATATTATCAAAATAAACACAGCGGTTCATTTTTCTGAAGTGTGCTGCATCCAATTCTAAATTTGATTCTATTTATAAAATATCTCAGTAAACATGATGAATGTTTTCTTTCTGCTTTTGTCTGCTAAATAAACAATCAAGACAATTAACGAATCACACGTCGCTGTTTGTTCTACAACATATTATGCCAGTGTTTCCAGAAACGAGGTTTAAAATAATGTTGTTCTTAATGAAAATCGAACACTTCCAGGGTGTTAATATATTTCACTTACATGCACGTCTAAGTGGGCACGTTAGCATACAGACACATCAGAGATGAGACTGAACTGTCAGTGAAAATCTGCATTTGCTCCGTTTACGACTAGATTTGTATGCATCTTTAATGAAGACGGGCCAATGTGCTGAATTATTTAGCTCATGTTTTTCATCTAGGTGCTAATAAGCCTGGTTCTGGTTCTGTGCTGAATCTGGCAGTGATGCTCGGTGTTGGTACACCGTCAGCTTTGTGTGTTAGGGCTGCATAAGGACTCTAAAGTTGATAGTAAGAAAAGTCAAAAAAGAGCCAATCACTGATGATGTCAGGGAAGAAAAATAGCTTTGCAAAAAGTCTTTAAACATTTGTGACGAAGCTAAACTTCAAAATGCTCTACACTGTTAACCTGTAATTAGTGTGTGTGTAAAGTGTGTATATGTGTGTATATGTCTACATACTACAAATTTCTTTTATGTTGTAAATTATTATTAGAGTGTTTATTCTTCTATATAACCGGCTGCTTCTGTAAAAACTGCAATTTTGCCCTGAAATCAATAAAGTATTTCTGATTCTGATTCTGAAAGAGTTTGTGTACTGATGCTTAAAGCCTAAAGTTTTATTTCATTACTTAAAATGTTTAGTATGTTCTACTATTTTAAAAAGAATAACTGATACACTAATATTTTTAAGTTAAACAAACTTAAAACATCAGGTTTTAGCTTGGACCACGCCCCTGCAGCACCTTGCCAGATTCTCATTGGTCAGTTCAGTCTAGACTAGTTAGAGTTGTTTAGTGGAGCTTGTAAAGGTTTGAAGTCTTTTTCTATTTACACTGTGAGATTTGGTGTTTTCTGAGTTTAACTTCTTTTCCTCGGACAGAAACTCTGTAGTGCTGGGATTTCTCTACAGTGGACATTTTCTCCATTGTTTTCTTTTCTTGAAGAACTACAGAGGACTACAATTAACCAAGCCACCATCTTCCCTCTCTTTTTCTCATATATTTTTACAAAATTTAGATTTCTTTGTATTTGACTCAAATGATTACTTCCAGTCTACAGTGCCCTCCATAATTATTGGCACCCCTGGTTAAGATGTGTCAGAAGCCTTAAAATAAATTCAGTTTTTATTGTGGAAACATACTGTCACACTGAAAAGTGTAGAAAAATGTAACCTTTAACTCAAGTAGAGTTTTAGGGGGAAAATAAAATCCCTGACTAAGAAATAATATTTCTTCATAAAATCACCTGTTCCACAATTATTGGCACCCCTAACAATTCTTAGGAAATAAATGTAATTAAAGAATTTCTGTCACTTCTACAGTAGTTTACGAAGTTAATCAAAGTATGTAGGAACATTTAATTAGCAATTCACAACTTCCTGTTTCCCTGGGGTATAATTATGATGTGACACAGAGGCCATTTCTCTTCAACATGGGAAAGACAAAGGAACATAGCATTCAAGTAAGGCAGATGTGTGTTGACCTTCACAGGTCAGGCAATGGCTACAAGAAAATAGCCACTCGCCTACACCTGTCCGTATCTACTGTCAGAGGAATTATTAAGAAGTTTAAAACAACTGGAACAGTGGTAAACAAGTCTGGACGAGGACGCAAGTTTATTTTGCCACCACGCACAGTGAGGAGGATGATAAGAGAAATAAAAAGTTCTCCAAAGCTCACTGTTACGGAACTGCAACAAATGGTAGCATCTTGGGGTCACGAAGTCTCCAAAACAACCATCAGACGCTATCTACACGCCAACAAGCTGTTTGGGAGGCATGCACGGAAAAAACCTTTTCTCACTCACAATCATAAACGTAAACGTTTGGAGTTTGCTAAGCAGTACTGGAACTTCAACTGGGACCGTGTGCTTTGGTCAGATGAAACAAAGATAGAGCTTTTTGGCAACAAATGCTGTAAGTGGGTCTGGCGTAACACAAGAGCTGAGTATGCAGAAAAGCACCTCATGCCCACTGTGAAATACGGGGGAGGATCAGTGATGCTGTGGGCCTGCTTTTCTTCCAAAGGCCCAGGGAACCTTGTTAGGGTGCATGGCATCATGAATGCTTTGAAATACCAGGACATTTTAAAACAAAATCTGGTGGCTCCTGCCCGAAAGCTGAAGATGGGTCGTCACTGGGTCTTTCAGCAAGATAATGACCCTAAACATATGGCAAGATCTACACAGAAATGGTTGACCACACACAGAATCAAGCTCCTCCCATGGCCATCTCAGTCCCCAGACCTTAACCCCATTGAAAACCTGTGGGGTGAGCTGAAGAGGAGAGTGCAGAGGAGAGGACCCAGGTCGCTGGATGATTTAGAGAGATTGTGCAAAGAGGAATGGTCGAAGATACCTCTTTCTGTGTTCTCCCATCTTGTGAAACATTATAGGAGAAGATTAGGTGCTGTTTTGTTGGCAAAGGGGGGTTGTACAAAGTATTAACATCAGGGGTGCTAATAATTGTGGCACACATTATTTGATGTTAAACAATTATTTCTTAATGTGGGATTTTTTTCCTACTGAATAAATGCACTTGAGATAAAGGTTGGATTTTGCTCTTTTTTCCATCGTGGTCCTATATTATTTAAAAAAACCCTCAATTTATTAGAAGCTAAAGAACACATCTTAACCAGGGGTGCCAATAATTATGGAGGGCACTGTATTTGACATTTAAGTTGATTTTACTCAAACCATTTGATTTTCTCTAATTTTAAGGCGATCACTCAAACTCTTTAAATACAATCAGCTTACCGGGTTTACAGTGTGCTAGCCTTCAGGAAACCAGAGATATGGACTCTGAAACTGTATCCTACTTAGGCGCACTGTAGGCGGCATTGCCAAGACACTTGCCCCAACGGAGGTCCAATAATTTAGCGCTCCATAAGAAAACAAGAGTAACTGATAGGATTATAGAGTATAATGCTCTCTCTCTCCAAGCGTAGTCTTCAGAAAACCACAGATAACACAGTTCAGTATCTGATCTTTGAAGCTGCTTACATTAGCATCTGAACAGGATGTGAGTTTTCCGTGGATGGAATATGGCTGTATGGAACATTGTGGTATTACATTCAGTCAATCAAAATTAGTCAATTAAAATTAGTCAATTAAAATTAGTTATCTACTTATACGTTTTTAACTCAGAAGATCCAAAAGCAGATGAAGCTTTTTAAATGACAACTTGATTAGTTCTGTAGAATAGAACCAAGCCAAAGTAAACAGATCAGGAGAGCATGATGTGGGGTTCAAACAAGCCCTGAGTTGATCTTCTAGCCTCCAGGGAACCTGAGATATGGACACTGAAATCTCTTAAAATTGTATCCTACTTAGGCGCACTGTAGGCGGCCTTGCCGGGACATTTTCCTGCAGTGGAGGTCCAGAGTCAGAGAAATTTAGAGTACCATAACTCTATAAGAGGAACTGAAAGTCTCCAAGAAACTGGGGATAACAATGTCATGTGATCTTTGAAGCTCTTTAGATGAGACCTGAATATATGCAGTGGATTAGAAATAAGCCAAGCTCCACAGGTCAGTGGAGAGTCCTGGTTTGCATTGAGATACAGAACCACAGCTCTCACTTGTTGTCTTCTCTGTTGACATAAAGCCTAAAGCGTTATCGCTGAGCAGTTGACAATTTAAAAAAATATCAAACAAACAGAACTTTGATTGACTGAGTGTACTACGACCATGTTCACAGCCATATTCCATCCACGCTACCACCTGAAGGTTAGACTCCGGGGAGTAATGGTTTCCTTTAAGGTCACGATTCAGAAAAACAACTATATTTATTATATCTTACACGTTTAAACACGGCTAACAGCGGCTCCTCTAACTCACATCCTGTTCAGATGGTGATGCTGTGAAGTTGAGCCTGTGGGGCCCACATTAAAACAAATAGTCTACAATAGAGTTCATGTGAGTTCAGTCTGAGTATCTAAACCAGGACTAATCACAGTCTGAGTATCTAAACCTGGGTTAATCACAGTCTGAATATCTAAACCTGGAATAATCACAGTCTGAGTATCTAAACCTGGAATAATCACAGTCTGAGTATCTAAACCAGGACTAATCACAGTCTGAGTATCTAAACCTGGGTTAATCACAGTCTGAATATCTAAACCTGGAATAATCACAGTCTGAGTATCTAAATCTGGACTAATCACAGTCTGAGTATCTAAATCTAGATTAATGACAGTCTGAGTATCTAAACCTAGACTAATCACAGTCTGAGTATCTAAACCTAGACTAATCACAGTGTGAGTATCTAAACCTGGATTAATGACAGTCTAAGTATCTAAATCTGGACTAATCACAGTCTGAGTATCTAAACCTGGATTAATGACAGTCTGAATATCTAAACCTGGATTAATAACAGTCTCAGTATCTAAACCTGGATTAATGACAGTCTGAGTATCTAAACCTGTTCTAGCCACAGTCTCAGTATCTAAACCTGGATTAAGGACAGTCTGAGTATCTAAACCTAGACTAATCACAGTCTGAGTATCTACACTTAGACTAATCACAGTCTGAGTATCTAAACCTGTACTAGCCACAGTCTGAGTATCTAAACCTGGATTAATGACAGTCTGAATATCTAAACCTGGTTTAATGACAGTCTGAGTATCTAAACCTGGACTAATCACAGTCTGAGTATCTAAACCTGGACTAGCCACAGTCTGAGTATCTAAACCTGGATTAATGACAGCCTGAGTATCTAAACCTGGACTAGCCACAGTCTGAGTATCTAAATCCTCATTAATGACAGTCTGAGTATCTAAACCTGGACTAGCCACCGTCTGAGTATCTAAACCTGGATTATTGACAGTATGAGTATCTAAATCTGGACTAGTCACAGTCTAAGTATCTAAACCTGGATTAATGACAGTCTGTGTATCTAAACCTGGATTAATGACAGTCTGAATATCTAAACCTGGATTAATGTCAGTCTGAGTATCTAAACCTGGACTAGCCACAGTCTGAGTATCTAAATTTGGACTAGCCACAGTCTGAGTATCTAAATCTGGATTAATGACAGTCTGAGTATCTAAACCTGGACTAATCACAGTCTGAGTATTTAAACCTAGACTAATCACAGTCTGAGTATCTAAACCTGTACTAGCCACAGTCTGAGTATCTAAACCTGGATTAATGACAGTCTGAGTATCTAAACCTGGATTAATGACAGTCTGAGTATCTAAACCTGGACTAGCCACAGTCTGAGTATCTAAACCTGGATTAATGACAGTCTGAGTATCTAAACCTGGACTAGCCACAGTCTGAGTATCTAAACCTGGATTAATGACAGCCTGAGTATCTAAACCTGGACTAGCCACAGTCTGAGTATCTAAATCCTCATTAATGACAGTCTGAGTATCTAAACCTGGACTAGCCACCGTCTGAGTATCTAAACCTGGATTAATGACAGTCTGAGTATCTAAACCTGGACTAGTCACAGTCTGAGTATCTAAACCTGGACTAGCCACAGTCTGAGTATCTAAATCTGGATTAATGACAGTCTGAGTATCTAAACCTGGATTAATGTCAGTCTGAGTATCTAAACCTGGACTAGCCACAGTCTGAGTATCTAAACCTGGATTAATGACAGTCTGAGTATCTAAACCTGGACTAGTCACAGTCTGAGTATCTAAACCTGGATTAATGTCAGTCTGAGTATCTAAACCTGGACTAGCCACAGTCTGAGTATCTAAACCTGGATTAATGACAGTCTGAGTATCTAAACCTGGACTAGCCACAGTCTGAGTATCTAAATCTGGATTAATGACAGTCTGAGTATCTAAACCTGGATTAATGACAGTCTGAGTATCTAAACCTGGACTAGCCACAGTCTGAGTATCTAAACCTGGATTAATGACAGTCTGAGTATCTAAACCTGGACTAGTCACAGTCTGAGTATCTAAACCTGGACTAGTCACAGTCTGAGTATCTAAACCTGCACTAGCCACAGTCTGAGTATCTAAATCTGGATTAATGACAGTCTGAGTATCTAAACCTGGACTAGCCACAGTCTGAGTATCTAAACCTGGATTAATGACAGTCTGAGTATCTAAACCTGGACTAGTCACAGTCTGAGTATCTAAACCTGGACTAGCCACAGTCTGAGTATCTAAGTCTGGATTAATGACAGTCTGAGTATCTAAACCTGGATTAATGACAGTCTGAGTATCTAAACCTGGACTAATCACAGTCTGAGTATCTAAACCTGGACTAGCCACAGTCTGAGTATCTAAATCTGGATTAATGACAGTCTGAGTATCTAAACCTGGACTAGTCACAGTCTGAGTATCTAAACCTGGACTAGCCACAGTCTGAGTATCTAAATCTGGATTAATGACAGTCTGAGTATCTAAACCTGGATTAATGACAGTCTGAGTATCTAAACCTGGACTAGTCACAGTCTGAGTATCTAAACCTGGACTAGTCACAGTCTGAGTATCTAAACCTGGACTAGCCACAGTCTGAGTATCTAAATCTGGATTAATGACAGTCTGAGTATTGTTGCTGACTGTTGGATGGTGTGATGATTGGTTCCACGCAAACGTTCGTTTCTCACCTGGTGGAATTATACGTTATGAAAGCATGCTGTGCGTCACCGGGGCAACAACATCTTAACCTGCATGTTTATCCTGCAGGAACAAAAGCATTTCCTCAGGTTATTCATCACCTGTGTATCAGACCCTCCCCTCTCTGTGGCGTGCCACATCACACGTTTTATATGATTAACAGCTTCAAATGAAAATTCCATCTACTGTACGACTAACCTGCGTTAATTAAACACCTCACAGCTGATAATTACTGCAAAACATGTCATAACATCACAGCCATGCGCTTTCAGAAAGCGTCTGAGGAGCGGAGCAGCTCGGCTGGTACCAGGGCTTTAATCTATGGCATGTTTCCTACAGCAGCGAGTGTTTCTAATTTCACAGTGGCTTGTTGCTCCACCACATGAACAAACAAGGCTCGAGCAGACAGAGCAGGAAACTGTTATACAATTACATCATATCACATAGCACTAAAGTCAAGATCAAGATCATTTAATGCTGACTAAGTCTTTAGACTAAAGCAGAACTGCTGGACGATAAAGAAAACTGGATCATTAAAAAGCCAATAAATGCAAGAAACTGCAGAATCTAAACCTGGACTAGTCACAGTCTGAGTATCTAAACATGGATTAATCACAGTCTAATTATCTAAACCTGGATTAATCACAGTCTGAATATCTAAACCTAGACTAATCACAGTCTGAATATCTAAACATGTGTCAACCTGAATTAATTACAGTATCAAAATCTGGATTAAACATCATCTGAGTATGAAAACCTGCATTGATCATAGTCTGGGTATCTATACCTGGACTAGTCACAATCTGAATATCCAATCAGTCTGGATTAACTACAGTCTGAGTGTCCAATCAGTCTGGATTAACTACAGTCTGGGTGTCTAATCAGTCTGGATTAACTACAGTCTGAGTGTCTACTCATTCTGGATTAACTAAAGTCTGAGGGTCTAATCGTTGTGGATTAACTACAGTCTCAGTATCTAATCATTCTGGATTAACTAAAGTCTGAGGGTCTAATCGTTGTGGATTAACTACAGTCTCAGTATCTAATCATTCTGGATTAACTACAGTCTGAGTGTCTAATCATTCTGGATTAACTAAAGTCTGAGGGTCTAATCATTCTGGATTAACTAAAGTCTGAGGGTCTAATCATTCTGGATTAACTAAAGTCTGAGTGTCTAATCATTCTGGATTAACTAAAGTCTGAGGGTCTAATCGTTGTGGATTAACTACAGTCTGAGGGTCTAATCGTTGTGGATTAACTACAGTCTCAGTATCTAATCATTCTGGATTAACTAAAGTCTGAGTGTCTAATCATTTTGGATTAACTAATTGTCTTAATTAGATTGATTGATTGATTGATTGATTTGATTGTTATTGTCTCACTAAGGTTCTAGTTGTCCTAAGCGTAGACTCGGACAGATCTGGATCTTGTTCAGTTATGTTGTACGTCCTCCGTATTCCATAATAAAAATATCCCCCGAACATAAAGTCATATAAGGGTCATCAGCGTAGTCGGACTGCTCTTCGGAGATCAAAGTGACTGGACACTTGACATTTAAGAACTCCTCGGCAACCTGCAGCCCCGCATAGAGACCCAGCAGGAGAGCGTGGTGATCATTACAGAAGCAGACCGGCCACAGTACCATCTACCAGTAAAGCCACAGCGCCGCTCAGGGTCTGTGTGTGATACGGGGGGCAGATCCTGTGTTCACTTCATCCACACGTCATTTGATGGCTGAGAGGTTTGTGGGGTGAACATCTACCTCTGCACACACACCTCTGCAGGGACACACTCGTTCTGTTGTCACATTTAGTCTGTAAAGCATTTTTTACGGTGTAATCACTTTTGGTAATGAGATCCGACTGTTCTGTAGTTCTCAAATCATTATCACTGGAGCTGCATGGAGAATTCTAATGATCCTGGTGAGAGCTGTTAGAGGCATCAGAACACAGAACTTATCAGTCAACCCTAAAGTACCAGCCCATGATTCAACTCATTCTGATCAGACTCAGCTATTACAGTGGACAGTGAGTGGAGGTCCTGTATGGTCAGTGGAGCTGAGACAGTGGACAGTGAGTGGAGGTCCTGTATGGTCAGTGGAGCTAAGACAGTGGACAGTGAGTGGAGGTCCTGTATGGTCAGTGGAGCTGATACAGTGGACAGTGAGTGGAGGTCCTGTATGGTCAGTGGAGCTGATACGGTGGACAGTGAGTGGAGGTCCTGTATGGTCAGTGGAGCTGAGACAGTGGACAGTGAGTGGAGGTCCTGTATGGTCAGTGGAGCTGAGACAGTGGACAGTGAGTGGAGGTACTGTATGGTCAGTGGAGCTGATACAGTGGACAGTGAGTGTAGGTCCTGTATGGTCAGTGGAGCTGAGACAGTGGACAGTGAGTGTAGGTCCTGTATGGTCAGTGGAGCTGAGACAGTGGACAGTGAGTGTAGGTCCTGTATGGTCAGTGGAGCTGATACAGTGGACAGTGAGTGTAGGTCCTGTATGGTCAGTGGAGCTGAGACAGTGGACAGTGAGTGTAGGTCCTGTATGGTCAGTGGAGCTGATACAGTGGACAGTGAGTGTAGGTCCTGTATGGTCAGTGGAGCTGAGACAGTGGACAGTGAGTGGAGTTATAAAGGAGGTGGGTTTAAGCTCGAGGCTGATTGATGTGTATATTATTGGTGTGTATATAAGACTGGGGTGTAAAGACTGCTGGAGCTTTTAATTTCAGTTTTTGAGCCAAACATAATGTATTAACATGTATATTTTTATTTTGTGGGTTGAGATGAACGTCATGTTTGACAGATTGTGATGCAGAAATAAAAGAAAGTACAATAATAAACAACTTGGCTGCAGTGGTGATTATCAGCGCGTCACTTCAGTGCATTACTTTGTCAGTTTGTGCAGAAAGTTTTTAAAAGTGGTTTGAAATTTGGGACTGAAAGTCCAGCAGACGCACATATTGGAATGCTATTCAAACAAGAGGCTGCTGGTGACTACAGGCCTTCGATAGCCGTACAGGTGAAACTGGTGGAGTGAATATCCAGGAGAGCGGATTGTATCCAGCAGCGATGCCTATTACCTGCAAGAAGCTCCCGCCTGTTTGAGGGACACCTTTAGGCCAAAAACAAACACGTTTTTTGTGTTATTGCTTTCAAAAATTGATCAAGATGCAATACAGAATGCAACACAGGTAAGAGCTGCATTCTGAGCGTGACAGCAGGGGGGCGCTATAATGAGAGTTGAGCAGGGTTTGCTTATATATACATGTCTGTACTGTCCAGAGCAAAACAAAGCATCTACAACACAGTAACTTTACAGGAGAGAACTAAATCTTTCATTATCTTTCAGTGTACGTGAATTTAAAGAGGTTTTATTGGAGGTGACTTTGGAGCGTTTCTATTGGTCAGTTCATCATGAAACTCTCTCAGGATATAAAGAACAGCTGCCAAGTTCAAATGATATAGAAAAAAAGGAAATGTTTTACAGCAGTGATATATAAAAGCAGATCACTTCTCTACTGCGCACGTTTAGCTGTTGGGGCTGCTGGAATAAGATTGGAACCCCTCTGTGATTTGTTTGTAGTGCCACCTTAAGTACTGACTGTTTTAACTGCCAAACCATAAAGACACGTATACATGGTGCATCCAGGAGTGCAGCTTCTCACCTGGCAGGTATCCTGGATGAAATGCCACAACCCTGAAAGTCTGGTTCACTGGCCAGACCACAGCTCAGAACCTTTGTGGTTCATTTACCTCAGATTTAATGAAACCAATAAGGTTTTTCGATAAGATGTATTATTTCCATCGGTAGCTGTTTATAAAGAACCAATCACAGAATCCAACCGCCTCCGATGTTGTGCTTGTTTCGCTGCGCTGGAGGTTTTGTGCACCATACCTATTCCTGTAATTTCTATTTCTACCATCTGAGCCCAGGATGGGTCCCACTGGAGTTCCAGAAACACATGCATGACTCACATCTTCAGCCAACCTCACTCAAATGTTCTTTATTTAGAACTTCTGACTCATGTTTCTGTCAAATTCAGATAAACACCCCTAAAATCTCGCCATGCCTCTCTGCTCAGCACTGTGTATAAGAACTTCTACCTAAACAGGTCAACTAGTACTGATCTGAAGTTCAGTCTCAATCTCCAAACTGGTTTCTCACTAACTTCATATCAGCTACACTGCACAAAAGTGTACAAAACATATAATAATTCATAATAAGTCCAATGATGTCACAATACTGGTAGATCATTTTTCAAACACATATCATACAACAAATCAAACGACCTGCCAGAACAGTAAAGTCCTCTCAGATATCTAGGCGGATTACTTTGTTCCATTCAATATCAACACAGAGGCGATCTCCTTCAAACTTGGCTAAGTATCTCTTTCTCTCATTCTACCACCATACCCTCAAGTTACAAGTGTTTTTTAATACCCATTCTTTCAACCCCCAGCCGATCCCGTCGTCACCACAAGAAGCGCAATGCAAGGAATCTCATCCATCCCCCAAGGTCGTCACATTCTCAGAACTCTTTGATTGTTAAGTCTGAAGATGCAAGAAACCTTGGTGTGACTCTGGACGTCCAGTTATCGTTCTCATCCCAGATTACGAACCTGACTCGGTCATGCAGATACATTCTCCACAACATCAGACGCATCCGACCCTTCCTTTCTCAGGAGGCCTCCCAGGTGCTCGTCCAGTCTCCTGCCATTTAAAGTCTCGACTACTGCAACTCCTGGCTGGTCCTCCTCTGCAGACCATCAGGACCTTCAAATGATCCAGAATGCAGCAGCTCGGCTGGTCTTCAATCTTCCCAAGTTCACTCATTTCACTCCACTGCTGCGCTCCCTTCACTGGCTTCCTGTAGCTGCTCACATTCAGTTTAAAGTTCTGATGCCTACAAAGCCAAGAATGGACCAGCTCCTCCTGACCTTATGGCAATGGTCAAAAGTCGAACCGCACTTCGAGCCTTTCACGCTTCAAGTACTGCTTGGCTTGACCCGCAATTACTTAAGATTCATGGAAGACACGCAACAAGACTCTTCTCTGTCCTGGAGCCCAGATGGTGGAACGAACTTCCACTGGCTGTCCGAACAGCGAACTCTCTCGCGGTCTTCAAACGCAGACTGAAGACCACCGTCTCTTTGTAA
>CM038703.1:1797019-1807019 GCA_021613375.1 Megaleporinus macrocephalus
CCTGCTTATGGAAATTTAATCCATGTCTCCTTCGCTGATAACTCAGCCGCCCGGAGGAGGAGGGTTCTCCATCTGAGGTTCCTTCCTGACAGAGGGTGTCGTTGCCCTGAGCTCGCTCCGCACTGAAAGGCTGGTTTGCGTCGAAGTGCCACACAAATAAACTCAATGAAACAACAACGTCACGTCTCGGCTGACACCTCTGTGCACTCGGTCCCTTTGTTTTGACAACCTCTACTTTTTTCATTTACATCAACTTTTAATTCGAGGAAAGAAAACTCGAGGGTTAGTTAAGGTGAAGCCAAATGCTGTCATTAACATGGTCTCAGTTTAGTGTCTGTAATAACTGTGTAGTTACACATGAACAACACACAACAACAGTGTAACTACTACTGATGTAGCCATAGTTACAGATGGATTACAGCAGTACAGCTTAAATAGATACACACAAGTATCAACTTCTGTTCACATGTAATTACATACATCTTAATAATTGTAACAGCATATGTTCTATCGTGTAGTTACACATTAATTACAATATGAGTGCAAATACACTGGTAGTAATAACATAAGCATAATTACATTTGCAATTTTTTACAGACGTTAGGGTTTTTCTGTGTAATTAAATATTTGGTGTGGAACTCTCTGTTATAGATACAGTAAGATCTGTTCACAGTGGAGGTGAATGGAACCAGACGTCCACCTCTAAAAGCTCCTCACAGAAAGTTCTTACAGAAGATGTTATAAATACACTGTCTGATTCTGAGACGCTGTTTATGATAGTTTAGAGAAGATCTCAGTCTTAAACTCCATTCATGGTGGAGGGATACATGCAGGACGCTGTGAGGTTCAAATAGTCCCCAAAGAAAACCTAGTATTTTCAGATCTTCCACATTTTACCATCAACATCCAGATAAACTCAGAAGACACGTATAGCTTCACTGGTGGGTTTCATAGTAAATACAACGTGTAGATTTGTGTTGTAGACATGGAGACCTTGGTTACCACCACCACCACTGTAAACACCATCACCACCACTGTAAACACCATCACCACCACTGTAAGCACCATCACCACCGTAAACATCATCACCACCACTGTACATATCACCACCACTGTAAACACCATCACCACCACTGTACATATCACCACCACTGTAAACACCATCACCACCACTGTAAACATCATCACCACCACTGTAAACACCATCACCACCACTGTAAACACCATCACCACCACTGTAAACACCATCACCACCACTGTAAACACCATCACCACCACTATAAACATCATCACCACCACTGTAAACACCATCACTGTAAACACCATCGCCACCACTATAAACATCATCACCACCACTATAAACACCATCACTGTAAACACCATCGCCACCACTATAAACATCATCACCACCACTGTACACACCATCACCACCACTGTAAACATCATCTGAACAGTTTCTCACTCTCACGCTTTGTTGTCACGCAGTTCTGCCCAAACACTGCAAACCTGCCGTTCACACAATGAGCTGCGCCTCCGCTGTGAAAGGTGCAGTGAGGTTTATTGATGGGGTTTACAGCGTGGCTCCTCGCTGCAGGACGCCGGTGGAGGGATATGATGTGGTCAGCAGGGGCTGCTGTTTAAGATGCAGGGCAGCATTAACGTCAGTAACATTATTCCCAAGTTCAAAGCCAAATATCTAAAGGTTGGTTCAAATAGGAGACAAGTTCTGATTATGAAGGTCGTTCGCCTGAAAAAAAGAGAATTAAAAAGTGATTTATCTGCTCAGAGAGCAATTATTTGTAATAAAAACACGTATATTAGCATAAATTTAAATAATATTAATACAGTAAGTAGTGGTTTCACATGTCAGTCACCATTTCCAATTACTTCTTCACAGCAGTCCAGTATTACAGTCCTGGAACCATGCAGTACTGGGTTTGTCTCAATCAATAATCAATCATTTTATAAATTAAACCAGATGAAACCTGTAAGGTGGCTGGAGGCGTCCAGAAGAAATTTGGAACTATATTTTGTTCTTCAGAGAAGATCAAAGGAGAGTAAGTACATTTTAGATTAAAGCTTGTTTACAAATGTTGTCACTGTGTGTCTGTAGTGTGAACTGCAGATGGAGGGCAGGAAGTGATTCTCCACATAGGGGGCGCTATCACATTCTCTCAGAAAGTCTTTGGTTTACATCTACAGTCTCTCAGAATGAGTTGAACTGAGAACCACGAGGATCTTTTATCTAGAACCTCAAAGCAGCAGCAGAACTGTCTGACCCTTCGTCTGCGGTCAGGATGAGAGACTGAACTTCCTGGTCCAGTTTCTTGTAGCTGTAGTTTTAAACCTCTCACCAGTGACCAGTCACATCACCCCCAGACCAACTGTTCACTCTACAATACTCACTCCTACCGAGCACACCAGGGTGAAGCAGCTCATTCACCAGTTTTCCTGTTCCACCTTAAACAGTGCAGCAGGAGCCAGAACATACCTGCACCTCCATTTAAGGTGGAAACAGGAGAACTGGTGAAGGAGAAGCTGAGCTGATGGTGCTGGTGGTCAGTAGGAGTGAGTATTGTAGTGTGTAAAGGTGATCTGGGGGTGAACACTGGTGGTCAGCAGGAGTGAGTATTGTAGTGTGTAAGGGTGATCTGGGGGTGAACACTGGTGGTCAGCAGGAGTGAGTATTGTAGTGTGTAAGGGTGATCTGGGGTGAACACTAATTATCAACACTTTGTTTTCTTGGTGGTTCTTAATCTGCTGCTTGATAGCAGCTCATCTTTCAGTTCAGCTCAAACCTCTCTTCATCACATCAGCACCACCTCCAACATCTACTGTAACATCTCACCTCCATCTCCTCCACTCTGTTCCTCACCTCCATCTCCTCCATTCTGTTCCTCACCTCCATCTCCTCCACTCTGTTCCTCACCTCCATCTCCTCCACTCTGTTCCTCACCTCCATCTCTTCCACTCTGTTCCACACCTTCATCTCCTCCACTTTGTTCTTCACCTCCATCTCCTCCACCCTGTTCTTCACCTCCATCTCCTCCACTCTGTTCCTCACACACTGCCTCTGTCTGGATTTTGAATGATGCCAGAATCATATATCATATATTTCAGGTTATATATATATATATATATATATAGATATATTAGACACTAATTAGCCACATGTGTTTTTTTGTACACAGCGGAATTTAACCTCCACATTTAACCCATCCGTGCAGTGAAACACCCACATATACGCACACTAGTGAACATACACTAGTGGACTCACACTAGGGGGCAGTGAGCACACGTGCCCGGAGCAGTGGGCAGCCCTATCCACGGCGCCCGGGGAGCAGTTGGGGTTAGGTGCCTTGCTCAAGGGCACCTCAGTCGTAGCCAAGGGGATCCCAGGGATCGAACCGGCAACCAGACCGGATCCCTAACCTTCAGGCCACGACTGTCCTTATATATATATATATATATATATATATATATATATATATATAGATATATATAGATAGAAGATGTTAAGAGGTCAGGCTGTATGTGCAGGTGTATGTGTGCTGGGCTGCAGTAGCAGTGAAGTGTAGAGTGAGTCAGTAGTGAGGTGTGTATGTGGTGTGGATTTTCTACGGGGATCATCAGGATGACGTCTCAGGTAAGAGGTGTAGTGAGCGCCCCCTTGACCAATACTCCAGTACTACTGGCCGTTCAGATTCATAAGAATCTCTGAGCCAGCTGGTTTGGTGTTTAGCTGCTCGGGTGTCTGATGCTGGAGGAGCTGAATCAGACGTGTCTGTTATTGGGGGTCTGGTTTGGTGTTTAGCTGCTCGGGTGTCTGATGCTGGAGGAGCTGAATCAGACGTGTCTGTTATTGGGGGTCTGCTTTGGTGTTTAGCTGCTCGGGTGTCTGATGCTGGAGGAGCTGAATCAGACGTGTCTGTTATTGGGGGTCTGGTTTGGTGTTTAGATGCTCGGGTGTCTGATGCTGGAGGGGCTGAATCAGACGTGGCTGTTATTGGGAGTCTGGTTTGGTGTTTAGCTGCTCGTGTGTCTGATGCTGGAGGAGCTGAATCAGACGTGTCTGTTATTGGGGGTCTGGTTTGGTGTTTAGCTGCTCGGGTGTCTGATGCTGGAGGAGCTGAATCAGACGTGTCTGTTATTGGGGGTCAGCTTTGGTGTTTAGCTGCTCGGGTGTCTGATGCTGGAGGAGCTGAATCAGACGTGTCTGTTATTGGGGGTCTGGTTTGGTGTTTAGCTGCTCGGGTGTCTGATGCTGGAGGAGCTGAATCAGACGTGGCTGTTATTAGGGGTCTGGTTTGGTGTTTAGCTGCTCGGGTGTCTGATGCTGGAGGAGCTGAATCAGACATGTCTGTTATTGGGGGTCTGGTTTGGTGTTTAGCTGCTCGGGTGTCTGATGCTGGAGGAGCTGAATCAGACGTGTCTGTTATTAGGGGTCTGCTTTGGTGTTTAGCTGCTCGGGTGTCTGATGCTGGAGGAGCTGAATCAGACGTGTCTGTTATTGGGGGTCTGGTTTGGTGTTTAGCTGCTCGGGTGTCTGATGCTGGAGGAGCTGAATCAGACGTGTCTGTTATTGGGGGTCTGGTTTGGTGTTAGCTGCTCGGGTGTCTGATGCTGGAGGAGCTGAATCAGACGTGTCTGTTATTGGGGGTCTGGTTTGGTGTTTATCTGCTCGGGTGTCTGATGCTGGAGGAGCTGAATCAGACGTGGCTGTTATTGGGGGTCTGGTTTGGTGTTTAGCTGCTCGGGTGTCTGATGCTGGAGGAGCTGAATCAGACGTGTCTGTTATTGGGGGTCTGGTTTGGTGTTTAGCTGCTCGAGTGTCTGATGCTGGAGGAGCTGAATCAGACGTGTCTGTTATTAGGGGTCTGCTTTGGTGTTTAGCTGCTCGGGTGTCTGATGCTGGAGGAGCTGAATCAGACGTGTCTGTTATTGGGGGTCTGGTTTGGTGTTTAGCTGCTCGGGTGTCTGATGCTGGAGGGAGCTGAATCAGACGTGTCTGTTATTGGGGGTCTGGTTTGGTGTTTAGCTGCTCGGGTGTCTGATGCTGGAGGAGCTGAATCAGACGTGTCTGTTATTGTGGGTCTGGTTTGGTGTTTAGCTGCTCGGGTGTCCTGATGCTGGAGGAGCTGAATCAGACGTGTCTGTTATTGGGGGTCTGGTTTGGTGTTTAGCTGCTCGGGTGTCTGATGCTGGAGGAGCTGAATCAGACGTGGCTGTTATTGGGGGTCTGGTTTGGTGTTTAGCAGCAGCTGGTGCTGCAGGAACAATATGAGCATCTGTGAAGAGTCTGATGACGGTGTGGAGTGATGTGCTGCTAGAAGAAGAAGAGAGATCTACTGATGAAGCTCCTCGTATGATCAGAGAACGTGTTCCACCAGCAGTGAACTGGACCAGAGTCGGGCTGGAAGTGGGTCCAGATCTCTGACCAGCTGACCGTCTGTATCAGTACCTGCAGGTGAGTATATTGATTATAATGTGATGCAAGTTCTTATGACTTAAAGTGATGTTACCAGTGCATTAAAACTACTGCCTCCCACTAAGAACAGGCCTGCATACCACTAGGGGGCGCTACATGGCCCACAGGCTGAGAAACCCAGCTCTAGTCCATCTGGAAGTTCTAGATATGTGACAGGAATTGCAGAATTCATAGAGAGTACATTACTAGTCGCCGGGATGATTCATTCAAATGTATGCACAGCAGTGCGACCTTGAGATGAAGTAGTTGTTTGTAAAGTAGTGCAAGAATACACAATAAATACATTACCAGCCCGTCACGGTAATCTCTTATCGTGTAAAACAGCGAGAGAGGAAATAATGAATCAGTGTTTCACCTATAACTTGCTTGTTGCTTTTCCATTCGATAAACTGTAAAATATGAACCATGTCACATGAATAATGAATATGGCATGGTGAATTGATCTTTTGTACAAAATGAGATTTTAAATTGCTTTCATGATTGAATATCTAATACTGAAGGGACTCCGGCATCTCCAATCTGTCCCAGCGTGTGAGAAGTGATGCAAAAGAGATTGAACCCGCCCCTCCCGGCACATAAATCAATGCCTTTAAATGAATATTTCTCCGGCCAATGATAGTTTTTAATGGGGAGTACAGGGAGGAACGAGAGCCCTGTTCGTTTCCCATTCCGCACGTTTGTTTGATAAACTGTGGAATGATTGGCTCACCTCTCCCCTCGGGCCATCAGTCATCCTGCATTCAAACATCAGCGTCGCCGGCGAGAGACCAAGTGCTGATGAGCTGGAAACCACCGTAGAGCTCTGGAGCGCTGCCGTCATCCCGTAGTCGCCAGCGTATTAACAAGTCAGGACTTTTTGAAGATCTCGGTCTGTCGTTCCACAGATGAGTTGTGTTGTCCTGTAAACATTCACTGGATCGTCTTGATTATGAGGAGGAAATATATAGATGTTGCCACACATACGCTAAACACAGCTGTACATTGAATCAACATCCTAGTGGGAATAATAAGTTCCAGCTCTCTTCTTATTTACAGGTGGACTTGAGGATCGTACCAATTCAGGTAACCACTAATTATTACATCCTGAAACAAACTCGTCACAGACACTGGGAGACCATACACACTCCACACAGACACTGGGAGACCATACAGACTCCACACAGACACTGGGAGAACATACAGACTCCACACAGACACTGGGAGACCATACACACTCCACACAGACACTGGGAGAACATACACACTCCACACAGACACTGGGAGACCATACACACTCCACACAGACACTGGGAGACCATATACACTCCACACAGACACTGGGAGACCATACACACTCCACACAGACACTGGGAGACCATACAGACTCCACACAGACACTGGGAGACCATACACACTCCACACAGACACTGGGAGACCATACACACTCCACACAGACACTGGGAGACCATATACACTCCACACAGACACTGGGAGACCATATACACTCCACACAGACACTGGGAGACGATACAGACTCCACACAGACACTGGGAGACAAAACACACTCCACACAGACACTGGGAGACAAAACACACTCCACACAGACACTGGGAGACCATACACACTCCACACAGACACTGGGAGACCATACACACTCCACACAGACACTGGGAGACCATACACACTCCACACAGACACTGGGAGACCATACAGACTCACAGAAAGGAACCTAGTTATCCAGTAGGAGAATCGAGCTCAGTCCTTATGGCTGTGAGGCAGTAGTGCTACCCACTGTACCACCATGCTGCCACAAACAATATATTAATATTTAAAATGCTAATACCGTCCATACACGACAGAAACAGGGGAATAAATAAACGTGAAGATATTGTTTATTGCTGGAATGCTTAAACACTCTTGTGCTGATGCGTGCAGCTGAGCTGTCAACAGAAACATGAACCTGCGTAAGAGAAACTCTCTAGTCAGAGGATCCTATTTACAGCCTACAGCAATTACGTACGCCAATAACAGAACTTAAACTTTTTTAGGCATAAAACGACAAAGCAGGGCTGTTACATAGCAACACATTATATATGAGTCTGTTTTTAACCAGTTCTAAGATTATGAGCAGCAATTATGAAGCCACTCCAGTATTTGAAGAACTGCTCTTTCCTGAGAGGGTCTGCATAAAAAAGATGGTCCTTCAATATTCTCTATTGAACCAGAAACACTCAAAGAACCATTTGCATGCTTAATGTTCTCTGCATGGCAATCGGTTCTTCAGATTGATGGAGACCTTTGTTGTGTAAGTGGTTCTATATAGCACCAATATGGCTCTTACTGTTGTTACAGTGTCAAGCTTGTAACTATAGCAGAATCCTTGGAAGAAACCTAGAACCATATACAATACATTCTACTTCAATCAGAACTGTTGATTATTCTATACAGACCCAGTTCCTTACTAAAGAACCTTGAATATGGTTTATTTTCTGGAGCACCCTTAGTGGATATTCCAGGAATATATTTATTATATATTTACACTGGGAGACCATACAGACTCCACACAGACACTGGGAGACCATACAGACTCCACACAGACACTGGGAGACCGTACACACTCCACACAGACACTGGGAGACCATACACACTCCACACAGACACTGGGAGACCATACACTCCACACAGACACTGGGAGACCATACACACTCCACACAGACACTGAGAGACCATACACACTCCACACAGACACTGGGAGACCGTACACATTTCACACAGACACTGGAAGACCATACACACTCCACACAGACACTGGGAGACCATACAGACTCCACACAGACACTGGGAGACCGTACACACTCCACACAGACACTGGGAGACCATACACACTCCACACAGACACTGGGAGACCATACACTCCACACAGACACTGGGAGACCATACACTCCACACAGACACTGGGAGACCGTACACTCCACACAGACACTGGGAGAGCATACACACTTCACACAGACACTGGGAGACCATACACACTCCACACAGACACTGGGAGACCATACACACTCCACACAGACACTGGGAGACCATACACACTCCACACAGACACTGGGAGACCATACACACTCCACACAGACACTGGAAGACCATACAGACTCCACACAGACACTGGGAGACCATACACACTCCACACAGACACTGGGAGACCATACAGACTCCACACAGACACTGGGAGACCATACACTCCACACAGACACTGGGAGACCATACACTCCACACAGACACTGGGAGACCATACACTCCACACAGACACTGGGAGACCATACACACTCCACACAGACACTGGGAGACCGTACACATTTCACACAGACACTGGAAGACCATACACACTCCACACAGACACTGGGAGACCATACACTCCACACAGACACTGGGAGACCATACACTCCACACAGACACTGGGAGACCGTACACTCCACACAGACACTGGGAGACCGTACACTCCACACAGACACTGGGAGACCATACACTCCACACAGACAATGGGAGACCGTACACACTCCACACAGACACTGGGAGACCATACACTCCACACAGACACTGGGAGACCATACACTCCACACAGACACTGGGAGACCGTACACTCCACACAGACACTGGGAGACCATACACTCCACACAGACACTGGGAGACCGTACACACTCCACACAGACACTGGGAGACCGTACACACTCCACACAGACACTGAGAGACCATACACACTCCACACAGACACTGGGAGACCGTACACACTCCACACAGACACTGGGAGACCATACACTCCACACAGACACTGGGAGACCATACACTCCACACAGACACTGGGAGACCATACACACTCCACACAGACACTGGGAGACCGTACACACTCCACACAGACACAGGGAGACCATACACACTCCACACAGACACTGGGAGACCGTACACACTCCACACAGACACTGGGAGACCGTACACACTCCACACAGACACTGGGAGACCATACACACTCCACACAGACACTGGGAGACCATACACACTCCACACAGACACTGGGAGACCATACACACTCCACACAGACACTGGGAGACCATACACACTCCACACAGACACTGGGAGACCATACACACTCCACACAGACACTAATGTAGAAAGTGATTAATCCATCTTGATTATTTTTTCACTATTCCTTCACATTATGTTTTATTTATTAATATTTATTTATATTTAAAGTTATTTTATGCTTTTTATAGTGTTATTTATCTTTTTTTAAGGGATAACCCTGCATTATATTGAATTACTGATGCATTGCATCATTTCACTATTATTTTGCACCGAATTAAACTGGACATACTGATGTCCACACATTCCTGACCTGCAGAGTCCCTGCAAGCTTGTGAAAGCCTGAAACTGAAATTTCTTTGCTGAGAACAAACACTATCGCAAGAGCAAACACTGAAATACACTGGGCTTAGCCGAGGCTTGTTCTGCTCTGTATTTGAAACCTGATATAACCGGCCG
>CM038703.1:1812019-1839519 GCA_021613375.1 Megaleporinus macrocephalus
TTTTAATTGTTAAATTATTAATGAAATGCAAGACAGGAAAGTTAGTCGTGCTTCCCTGCAGCATAGAAAACTCTGCAATCTGCAGTGAGGCCAGTAGGGGGCTCCAAAAAAAGAACATTGCACAATATACTAATACTTATTTCCATAAAATTCACACAGAATAAAAATGTGTTGTGTTAATTTGTGTTGTGCAGGTAGTAAACCGACTGGGGTCTTTGTTTTTATCTGTAAACAGTCGCTATTTTTATGTTTCTGTGGTTTCAGCAGCCACCGTTATTATTAGCTAATATTTTATTAAGCACTGAATAGAAACAAGAGACGTGCAAGCACATCAATCCACCAGATTTAGATTTCATTGGTTCTGTAACATCAGCCAATCACAACAGAGCTCTGTTACATACATACAAAGCCTGAGTCCCCTAAACCTTAACCAGTAAGAACAGCAGATCTGATTAGAACAGATGATAATGATAATAAACATATAATACAAAGTAACATGAATATGTTATTGTGAGAGAAATAGATCAGATCTTGATCCAGTTTGAAGAACAAAGTTAGGTTCCAGATTTCTCCTGGACGCCCCAGACATTGTATGAATGTGTTCAGTTCCTTCAGCAGCAAATCTTGATTTATCTTAATGAAGTACTGAGCAGTCAAAGCAGGTATTAGATGAGAACTGATAATAATACTGGGTTGTTTAGGAGAAGCTTGGAAAGAGTTAAATAAACACACTGACGTATGGAAAACACTACTTACTCTATTAATACTGATTAATATTTAATAATAAAGTGTAAAAGCTCTACTTACTCTATTAATACTGATTAATATTTAATAATAAAGTGTAAAAGCACTACTAACTCTATTAATACTGATTAATATTTAATAATAAAGTGTAAAAGCACTACTTACTCTATTAATACTGATTAATATTTAATAATAAAGTGGAAAAGCACTACTAACTCTATTAATACTGATTAATATTTAATAATAAAGTGTAAAAGCACTACTTACTCTATTAATACTGATTAATATTTAATAATAAAGTGTAAAAGCTCTACTTACTCTATTAATACTGATTAATATTTAATAATAAAGTGTTTACTGAGTAAATAAATGACTTTTTATATAAAATAATGTCCCCAAGTGACTAAAACTGTTACACAGTACAGTAAATAAGTCCTAAACTGAGTAACAATCACAGGGATAAGGAGAGATCCAGAATCTTCTATAAAAGCCTTTCAAAATAATTAAAGAGTGAAATCCCGGTGGAGTGTGGCGGTTGGTCGTTAGGCTCATTCTGAGACAGAGTAAATTATATGCTTACTGGATGTTTTACAGCGATCTTCTCTCACAACAAACGCTGAGCGAGTTTTAGGAGCGTACATTACGAACAAAGATTGACATAATAAACAAATCTCTGCGCATAGAGAATTAAATCACACTCACAGTAAGTTTCCATCTCATCTGCTTCCAGAACATCTGTTCCAGAACGTACAGATTACAGCCTTACTGCTCGCTTTAACTAAACTTTTACAATCTCTTAAAAGATTCGTCTACAATCAGAGAAGAAACATTACTGAATATACAAATTCAAATACAAAGTTTTTGGAATACAGCCTGTACAGAAGTGGAATGATTTCAATAATGTTAACCTATCAGTACGCAGTACTGGTAATGGTAGCCAATTGGTACCAGTAAGGTTAACTTATCAGTACTCAGTAACAGTATGACTAATGGTAATCAATTAGCACATGTTAGTGGTAATTCTGACCAATCAGTGCTCGTTAGTGGTAATGATACCTAATCAGTACTAAGTAGCAGTAATGGTAATCAATCAGTACTCAGTATTGGTAATCAAACAGCACTCACTTGTGGTAATGATAACCAATCGACTACCAGTAGCAGTAATGTTAACCAATCAGCACTCAGTAGCTATAATGCTAAGCACTCAGTACTCAGTAGCAATAATGATAATCAATTGCACTCAGTAACACTAATCAATCAGGTCTCAGTATCAGTAACACTAATCAATCAGCACTCAGTATCAGTAACACTAATCAATCAGGTCTCAGTATCAGTAACACTAATCAATCAGCACTCAGTATCAGTAACACTAATCAATCAGGTCTCAGTATCAGTAACACTAATCAATCAGCACTCAGTATCAGTAACACTAATCAATCAGGTCTCAGTATCAGTAACACTAATCAATCAGGTCTCAGTATCAGTAACACTAATCAATCAGCACTCAGTATCAGTAACACTAATCAATCAGCACTCAGTATCAGTAACGCTAATCAATCAGCACTCAGTATCAGTAACACTAATCAATCAGGTCTCAGTATCAGTAACACTAATCAATCAGCACTCAGTATCAGTAACACTAATCAATCAGCACTCAGTATCAGTAACACTAATCAATCAGTATGCTTAGGATTTGTTAGCTGAGGTGAAAAAGTCACACTCTGCTGATCAATAACCTCCTCCAGCATCAACATCAGCTCTGAGGAGCTTCATGCCGTGACTTTCCTCCAGCCTAATAAAATCAGACCACCTCAAACGATCAGACATGTTTATGATGTGATGACACTTCACACCAGGTAGACAGACTAAGAGTGAGTAGACAGTGTGACTGATTAGTGAACAGGACACTGTGTGAGACACCCTGCAGCAGTGAACTGAACAGTGAGTAAACTAAATGTTCACCATTATCGGTTTAGTGAGCTGGAAATCACTCTAAGTACCCCCCACAGCCTCCGCTACCACCTTTAATGAGCTCACGGCTCTACAGGCTGCGCACTTTCAGCTGCTCCCTTAAAGAGTAACATCTCCGCGCTGGGCTCCAACACACTAACCACAGCACGACTCACTAATATCTACTCACTAATATCTACTCACTAATATCTACCACTGATATCTACCACTGATATCTACCACTGATATCTACTCACTAATATCTACCACTGATATCTACCACTGATATCTACTCACTAATATCTACCACTGATATCTACTCACTAATATCTACTCACTAATATCTACCACTGATATCTACTCACTAATATCTACTCACTAATATCTACCACTGATATCTACTCACTAATATCTACCACTGATATCTACTCACTAATATCTACTCACTAATATCTACCACTGATATCTACTCACTAATATCTACTCACTAATATCTACCACTGATATCTACTCACTAATATCTACTCACTAATATCTACCACTGATATCTACCACTGATATCTACTCACTTATATCTACTCACTAATATCTACTCACTAATATCTACCACTGATATCTACCACTGATATCTACTCACTAATATCTACTCACTTATATCTACTCACTAATATCTACCACTGATATCTACCACTGATATCTACTCACTAATATCTACTCACTAATATCTACCACTAATATCTACTCACTAATATCTACTCGCTAATATCTACCACTGATATCTACCACTGATATCTACTCATTTATATCTACCACTGATATCTACTCACTAATATCTACTCACTAATATCTAATATCTAATATCTAGGGGAGAGGAACAGCAATGATGGTCAGTGGAGAAGAGGAACAATAGTGATGGTCAGTGGAGGAGAGGAACGGTAGTGATGGTCAGTCAGTGGAGGAGAGGAACAGTAGTGATGGTCAGTCAGTGGAGGAGAGGAACAGCAATGATGGTCAGTGGAGGAGAGGAACAGCAGTGATAGTCAGTCAGTGGAGGAGAGGAACAGCAGTGATTGTCAGTCAGTGGGGGAGAGGAACAGCAGTGATGGTCAGTGGAAGAGAGGAACAGCAGTGATGGTCAGTGGAGGAGAAGTACAGCAGTGATAGTCAGTCAGTGGAGGAGAGGAACAGCAGTGATGGTCAGTGGAGGAGAGGAACAGTAGTGATGGTCAGTCAGTGGAGGAGAGAAACAGCAGTGATGGTCAGTGGAGGAGAGGAACAGCAGTGATGGTCAGTGGAGGAGAAGTACAGCAGTGATAGTCAGTCATTGGAGGAGAGGAACAGTAGTGATGGTCAGTCAGTGGAGGAGAGGAACAGCAGTGATGGTCAGTGGGGCAGAAGAGGAACAGCAGTGATGGTCAGTGGAGGAGAGGAACAGCAGTGATGGTCAGTAAGTGGAGGAGAGGAACAGCAGTGATGGTCAGTCAGTGGAGAAGAGGAACGGCAGTGATGGTCAGTGGAGGAGAGAAACAGTAGTGATGGTCAGTCAGTGGAGAAGAGGAACGGCAGTGATGGTCAGTCAGTGGAGGAGAGGAACAGCAGTGATGGTCAGTCAGTGGAGGAGAGGAACAGCAGTGATGGTCAGTCAGTGGAGAAGAGGAACGGCAGTGATGGTCAGTGGAGGAGAGAAACAGTAGTGATGGTCAGTCAGTGGAGAAGAGGAACGGCAGTGATGGTCAGTCAGTGGAGGAGAAAAACAGTAGTGATGGTCAGTCAGTGGAGGAGAGAAACAGTAGTGATGATCAGTGGAGGAGAGGAACAGTGGTGATGGTCAGTCAGTGGAGGAGAGGAACAGCAGTGATGGTCAGTTAGTGGAGGAGAGGAACAGCAGTGATGGTCAGTCAGTGGAGGAGAGGAACATCAGTGATTATCAGTCAGTGGAGGAGAGGAACAGTAGTGATGGTCAGTCAGTGGAGGAGAGGAACAGTAGTGATGGTCAGTCAGTGGAGGAGAGGAACAGCAGTGATGGTCAGTCAGTGGAGGAGAGGAACAGCAGTGATGGTCAGTCAGTGGAAGAGAGGAACAGTAGTGATGGTCAGTCAGTGGAGGAGAGGAACAGTAGTTATGGTCAGTCAGTGGAGGAGAGGAACAGTAGTGATGGTCAGTGGAGGAGAGGAACAGCAGTGATGGTCAGTGGAGGAGAGGAACAGCAGTGATGGTCAGTCAGTGGAGGAGAGGAACAGCAGTGATGGTCAGTCAGTGGAGGAGAGGAACAGCAGTGATGGTCAGTCAGTGGAGGAGAGGAACAGCAATGATGGTCAGTGGAGGAGAGGAACAGCAGTGATGATCAGTCAGTGGAGGAGAGGAACAGCAGTGATGGTCAGTCAGTGGAGGAGAGGAACAGCAGTGATGGTCAGTCAGTGGAGGAGAGGAACAGCAGTGATGGTCAGTGGAGGAGAGGAACAGTGGTGATGGTCAGTCAGTGGAGGAGAGGAACAGTAGTGACGGTCAGTGGAGGAGAGGAACAGCAGTGATGGTCAGTCAGTGGAGGAGAGGAACAGCAGTGATGGTCAGTCAGTGGAGGAGAGGAACAGCAGTGATGGTCAGTCAGTGGAGGAGAGGAACAGTAGTGATGGTCAGTCAGTGGAGGAGAGGAACAGTAGTGATGGTCAGTCAGTGGAGGAGAGGAACAGCAGTGATGGTCAGTCAGTGGAGGAGAGGAACAGCAGTGATGGTCAATCAGTGGAGGAGAGGAACAGCAGTGATGGTCAGTCAGTGGAAGAGAGGAACAGCAGTGATTATCAGTCAGTGGAAGAGAAGAACAGTAGTGATGGTCAGTCAGTGGAGGAGAGGAACAGTAGTTATGGTCAGTCAGTGGAGGAGAGGAACAGTAGTGATGGTCAGTGGAGGAGAGGAACAGCAGTGATGGTCAGTGGAGGAGAGGAACAGCAGTAATGGTCAGTCAGTGGAGGAGAGGAACAGCAGTGATGGTCAGTCAGTGGAGGAGAAGAACAGCAGTGATGGTCAGTCAGTGGAGAAGAGGAACGGCAGTGATGATCAGTCAGTGGAGGAGAGGAACAGCAGTGATGGTCAGTCAGTGGAGGAGAGGAACAGCAGTGATGGTCAGTCAGTGGAGGAGAGGAACAGCAGTGATGGTCAGTGGAGGAGAGGAACAGTGGTGATGGTCAGTCAGTGGAGGAGAGGAACAGCAGTGATGGTCAATCAGTGGAGGAGAGGAACAGCAGTGATGGTCAGTCAGTGGAGGAGAGGAACAGCAGTGATGGTCAATCAGTGGAGGAGAGGAACAGCAGTGATGGTCAATCAGTGGAGGAGAGGAACAGCAGTGATGGTCGGTCAGTGGAGGAGAGGAACAGCAGTGATGGTCAGTGGAGGAGAGGAACAGCAGTGATGGTCAGTCAGTGGAGGAGAGGAACAGCAGTGATGGTCAGTCAGTGGAGGAGAGGAACAGCAGTGATGGTCAGTCAGTGGAGGAGAGGAACAGCAGTGATGGTCAGTGGAGGAGAGGAACAGTGGTGATGGTCAGTCAGTGGAGGAGAGGAACAGCAGTGATGGTCAATCAGTGGAGGAGAGGAACAGCAGTGATGGTCAGTCAGTGGAGGAGAGGAACAGCAGTGATGGTCAATCAGTGGAGGAGAGGAACAGCAGTGATGGTCAATCAGTGGAGGAGAGGAACATCAGGACACATCTGAGCAAATCATCTGAATTGATTAACGAGGTTTGTAATGTAAATGAATCTTCAGCACAGAGCAGTCAGCCGATACAGGACCCCCAGAAACCAGGGGGTCTTCCCCACACTGACCAGTGAGTAACCAGTAGGAGCCTGCAGGATCATGAAGTCACTGGGAGTGCAGTTGTGTGTGATGAATATGTCGGCTCTGGTGTGAACTCTCTGTTTGAGCGTGTGGCTGTGAGCAGATGGAGTTTAACCTTTTCTCAGAGCACCTTGAGAATCCACTTTCAATTAGTTGACATGTTACACACGACGCTAACCTTTTCACAGATTCACCCGGCGTGTAAGATTTGGCTAACACTGCGCTGCCGCTCGCTGGTGACACCGCGAGGACTAATGGCGAGAGCCGGAGAGAATCAGGAGGAAAAAATATCGTCCGGTATTTCCCGCGAGAGCGTGGACACCGCCGCTCGGCAGGCACGGAGCTGACCGCGCCGCTGCTGACCGCGCCGCTGCTGACCGCGCCGCAGTATAATAGACTTTGCTGGGGATTTAGCTTCAAAGGCCACAATTGGCTTTTATATGAAAAGAAAGGCCGAAAGCGCTAGACTGGTGGTGCGCGCTGGTGATGGACCTGCATCTGTCAGAAAACGGTTTGAACTTTGAAGCAGAGTGAAATCTGCTCGCATGCAATCTGCAAGGCAAATGTGCGCAGCTGGCGAGCTTCAGTTCCATTTAATTACTGATAGTGCTGATAGCGTGTAGGAGACAGAACCCAGAAAAAACACTGAAATCTCTCAGAATTTCAGAATTTCTCCATGTCAATAGAACCAGAATTTTTTCCAAGCTATTTTGGAGCATTTCTATTGGTTTTCATATTTCTGGATGAGAATGGAGAATGGAGAATGGAGTACTGGCTCTAAATTATTAAGACAGGTTGTAAACAATCACTAAAAGTAACAGATTCTAAATGGTATATTCCGGTGTTGACAGGCAGCCTCATATTAACCAGCTTCTTGTTTGACTTCTCATGTTCTACCTTAAATGGTGCAGCATTTACATTCTGGTGTTGACACTGAGCTTCAAATCCACCAGCTTCCTGTTTAAACTGTCCCATTCCACCTTAAATGGTGTAACATTTACATTTTGGTGGAGATAATCAGCTTCATATTGACCAGACTGAATCCTTCTGTTCCACCTTAAATGGTGAAGCAGTTCCATAAGTTTTTTTCACCAGCTTCTCATTACAATTTTCCCGTTCCACCTTAAATTGTGCAGCATTCTAGCAGTGACAGTCAGTCTCCTATTAACCAGCTTCTTGTTGGAATTCTCCCGTTCCACCTTAAACACTGCAGCAGTCATCTGTCCTCAGACACTCAGACTACAGCCACAGGGCCTTTTAAGGTGGAACGGGAGCGTCCAGTCAACAAGCTGGTGAACGTCCTGATAAGAAACTGTGCTGTAATACCGAGCCTCGCCACTAGGGCTTACACATTGTTCCTTTAAGCAGTGTTTGTGAGTCCCTGCTCGTGAATAAGAGTGCGCATCACGTCCAGAGAGTGAGCGGAATGTAATAAGACAGTCGTCTTTACAAGTCGGCCGCTCGTGAGCTCACGGTCTCTCCGCCAGGCATTTTTATGCAGTTGACATTTACTGCGCCGCTGCGTGTATGTGTGTGTCTGTGTGTGTGTGTGTGTGTGTGTGTGTGTGTGTGTGTGTGTATGTGTGTGTGTGTGGCAGTCGGCTGCAGCTGATAAGCTCAAGAAATGCCTTCAAACGGCCTTCCAGCTCGGGCTCGGCACACGTCTCCCATTCATGACTCTTTATACATCTAATCATCCCTCCCCTCGGGAAGCTATGCTAATTAGCGCTGAAATATACATCACAGCGTGCGGCTGCTCCTTAATTAAAAAAAGATGCTATTTAATCACCAAAACTGAAGATGTGTTGGTCCTTAAAAACACTTAAAAATACATATATTTGTGCTGCTGTAGGAGTCGGAGACCTCGCCACAGTTAGCTCTAGTGTCAGTCCGGCCACAGCACTAAACAACTTTACACTGAATATAAACAAAGTCCACAAATATATACTCCAAAATTAAAACAGATGTAAATAATCAGACATACAATACAAAGTAACATGAATATGTTATTGTGAGAGAAGTAGATCAGATCTTGATCCAGTTTGAAGAACAAAGTTAGGTTCCAGATTTCTCCTGGACGCCCCAGACATTGTATGAATGTGTTCAGTTCCTTCAGCAGCAAATCTTGATTTATCTTAATGAAGTACTGAGCAGTCAAAGCAGGTATTAGATGAGAACTGATAATAATACTGGGTTGTTTAGGAGAAGCTTGGAAAGAGTTAATAAACACACTGACGTATGGAAAACACTACTTACTCTATTAATACTGATTAATATTTAATAATAAAGTGGAAAAGCACTACTTACTCTATTAATACTGATTAATATTTAATAATAAAGTGGAAAAGCTCTACTTACTCTATTAATACTGATTAATATTTAATAATAAAGTGTAAAAGCACTACTTACTCTATTAATACTGATAAATATTTAATAATAAAGTGTAAAAGCACTACTTACTCTATTAATACTGATTAATATTTAATAATAAAGTGTAAAAGCTCTACTTACTCTATTAATACTGATTAATATTTGATAATAAAGTGTAAAAGCACTACTTACTCTATTAATACTGATTAATATTTAATAATAAAGTGTAAAAGCTCTACTTACTCTATTAATACTGATTAATATTTAATAATAAAGTGTAAAAGCACTACTTACTCTATTAATACTGATTAATATTTAATAATAAAGTGTAAAAGCACTACTTACTCTATTAATACTGATTAATATTTAATAATAAAGTGTAAAAGCTCTACTTACTCTATTAATACTGATTAATATTTGATAATAAAGTGTAAAAGCACTACTTACTCTATTAATACTGATTAATATTTAATAATATTTAAAATACACTCATCAGCCATAACAATACTGTCCACTGTATCAGCTCCACTGACCATACAGGACCTACACTCACTGACCACTGTATCAGCTCCACTGACCATACAGGACCTCCACTCACTGTCCACTGTATCAGCTCCACTGACCATACAGGAGCTCCACTCACTGTCCACTGTATCAGCTCAACTGACCATACAGGACCTCCACTCACTGTCCACTGTATCAGCTCCACTGACCATACAGGACCTCCACTCACTGTCCACTGTATCAGCTCCACTGACCATACAGGACCTACACTCACTGTCCACTGTATCAGCTCCACTGACCATACAGGACCTCCACTCACTGTCCACTGTATCAGCTCCACTGACCATACAGGACCTCCACTCACTGTCCACTGTATCAGCTCAACTGACCATACAGGAGCTCCACTCACTGTCCACTGTATCAGCTCAACTGACCATACAGGACCTCCACTCACTGTCCACTGTATCAGCTCCACTGACCATACAGGACCTCCACTCACTGTCCACTGTATCAGCTCCACTGACCATACAGGACCTACACTCACTGTCCACTGTATCAGCTCCACTGACCATACAGGACCTACACTCACTGTCCACTGTATCAGCTCCACTGACCATACAGGACCTACACTCACTGTCCACTGTATCAGCTCCACTGACCATACAGGACCTCCACTCACTGTCCACTGTATCAGCTCCACTGACCATACAGGACCTCCACTCACTGTCCACTGTATCAGCTCCACTGACCATACAGGACCTACACTCACTGTCCACTGTATCAGCTCCCCTGACCATACAGGACCTACACTCACTGTCCACTGTATCAGCTCCACTGACCATACAGGACCTACACTCACTGTCCACTGTATCAGCTCCACTGACCATACAGGACCTACACTCACTGTCCACTGTATCAGCTCCACTGACCATACAGGACCTCCATTCACTGTCCACTGTATCAGCTCCACTGACCATACAGGACCTCCATTCACTGTCCACTGTATCAGCTCCACTGACCATACAGGAGCTCCACTTACAGACTGTAGTTCATCTGATTCTTTGTATACTTTATTACTCTGTTCTTTAATGATCAGGACCCCCACAGGACCACCACAGAGCAGATACTATTAGGGAGGTGGGTCATTCTCAGCACTGCAGTGACACTGACGTGGTGGTGGTGGTGTGTTAGTGTGTGTTGGGCTGGTGTGAGTGGATCAGACACAGCAGTGCTGCTGGAGCTGATACAGTGGATGGTGAGTGGGTTGAATGTTCTGGCTGATGGGTGTATGTTCTCTGGTTCTTGGTTGATTCCGTTGAGTCTGTTACTCTGTAGTTATTGGCGTTTTGTAATCTACGTGGTTCTTAGGTAGAGTATCACAGCGTGAGATCCAGGTTACTCTCAGAGGTAGCGTTAACTGACATTAATCAGTTCTGACAGTAAAAAAAAACTCTGCTCGGAGGCGAATCGGCGATCACTCAGCGCTCGCTCAGTCGTGTAGTGTGAGCTGCTGAAAGACGCTGGCCGAGTGGTTGCCGACTAATCACAGACACCTGGCAAACGTCTAGCACGTTTCATATCTAGACCAGTCGGTGACTGTGAGCCAACAGCAGTCTAGCTACAGCCAATGGGATGGCGTGGAGAGAGAACCGCATCACCGTCGACACAACCTCTCTGTGACAGTCGAGGAGGAGAACACCAACAGTAACCAACGACTGTGAGAGTCTTTCTCCATCTTCTCCTCCATACTCGTTCTTTCTCTTCTTTCTCTCGTCTCTGCAGATCAGCTCAGTAACAACTCGTACTGCTCGTTTGTTCACGTTCGGTTTGGAAATAGCATATGTTCTACATGGTGTCGCTAGTAGAACATGGCGCTCACCAGAGTTTAGTTCTCACCAGAGTTCAGTTTTCACCAGAGTTCAGTTCTCACCAGAGTTTAGTTCTCACCAGAGTTTAGTTCTCACCAGAGTTTAGTTCCCACCGGAGTTTAGTTCTCACCAGAGTTCAGTTCTCACCAGAGTTCAGTTCTCTCCAGAGTTCAGTTCTCACCAGAGTTTAGTTCTCACCAGAGTTTAGTTCACACCAGAGTTTAGCTCTCACCAGAGTTTAGTTCTCACCAGAGTTCAGTTCTCACCAGAGTTTAGTTCCCACCAGAGTTTAGTTCTCACCAGAGTTCAGTTCTCACACACGTTTAGTTCTCACCAGAGTTTAGTTCTCACCAGAGTTTAGTTCTCGCCAGAGTTTAGTTCTCACCACAGTTTAGTTCTCACCAGCATTTAGTTCTCACCAGAGTTTAGTTCTCACCAGAGTTTAGTTCTTACCAGAGTTTAGTTCTCACCACAGTTTAGTTCTCACCAGAGTTTAGTTTTTACCAGAGTTTAGTTCTCACCACAGTTTAGTTCTCACCAGAGTTTAGTTCTCACCAGCGTTTAGCTCTCACCAGAGTTTAGTTCTCACCAGAATTTAGTTCTCACACACGTTTAGTTCTCACCAGAGTTTAGTTCTCACCAGAGTTTAGTTCTCGCCAGAGTTTAGTTCTCACCACAGTTTAGTTCTCACCAGCATTTAGTTCTCACCAGAGTTCAGTTCTCACCAGAGTTTAGTTCTCACCAGAGTTTAGTTCTTACCAGAGTTTAGTTCTCACCACAGTTTAGTTCTCACCAGAGTTTAGTTCTTACCAGAGTTTAGTTCTCACCACAGTTTAGTTCTTACCAGAGTTTAGTTCTCACCAGCGTTTAGCTCTCACCAGAGTTTAGTTCTCACCAGAATTTAGTTCTCACCAGAGTTCAGTTCTCTCCAAAGTTTAGTTCTCACCAGAGTTTAGTTCTCACCAGAGTTTAGTTCTCTCCAGAGTATCAAGGCCAAGAAACCAGATCATACAGTACACAGTGATGTGGCCTAACCAAAACACAGTACACATGTTTCTCCAGCTGCAAAGTTCCTATTCCGAGAGTATAAACCCAGTCTAGTCTTCAGTTTCAATCTAGTCTTCAGTAGTTCTTCAGTAGTTTCTCAGCGTGTACTCTGGATGAGAGCTAATCATCCAACCAAACACTTAAGTACGTGTAGGAAGACACTCTTTCAAGTTTTAATTGAATAATTCCTCTGGATCATGCTCTGCATGGGAAACATCTTGTTCTTCTCGTTTCTTGTTAGCGTTTGTCCTTGTACGGTGAAAATGAAGACATTGCAGTGTTTAAAGAGTTCCGGTTTAAACTTAAACACAATAAACGTGTTTATAATTTGATGCCAGTATCTTCAGTTACTAAGATTTGTGTGCAGTTACAGCACGTATACAATCAAGAAGGACTGTGAACACACACACGACGTGTTTTCTGTAAATAAACAAAACCCCCAGTGAACTGCTGAACACAGTCGTGAGGAAATAGCGAATTCAGAGATTGACCCGTCTGTCGCGTCCGCTCGGTCACAGGTTTTCATCTACGCGACAGCTGATGTTTTCTGGCCAAGCAGTGGGAGAAACACCTCCCTGAATGGCAGATCCTTGCCTGGCAAGCATCCGTGCCAACATCTCAACCTCTTCTACTGCCTGAAGTAAGCCAGCTCACTCAGAAAGGGTTACGGTTCTACACGTTCCAGCGCCTCCGTTGGATTAAGGAACGAAGAATAAGACAAAGAGAAGAATACTTGGCTTTGATGGTTGATGGAGAACCATTCTCTGACATCTGCAGCGCACTGGAAGCTCACTTAGCCCGTCATGACAGTAAGCAGTTGTGGGGGATTCTGAATAGGAGCAGTCAGGCTTACAGTGGATACTACAGAGTACTAGAAAGTACTGCAGAGTAAGTATTACTGAGTCTAAGACGATACTACCAAGTCCAAGAACGAATTCAACCGACTCTACTGAGCAACTAGTGCTGAGTCACAGATTCCAACAGGTTTCCGTACAATCAAGTCCAAAACAAGTTCATTTCAAATACTGAAACAGGTCTAAGTACAAATATGAGAGACAAATCTGATTACAAAGACCATACGACCCGAAACAATCTTATTACAAATACTATTAAGTCTGAAACAAGTTCAGATACTTTGTAATCTAAAATAAGTCTTAGCACAAATACCACTAATTACAGATAACATATATACCACTACAGATAACTATACAGATAACATAAAGACTGAGACTAATCTGATCTCTAATACAACACAGTCCACGACAAGGCTAATTACAAATACCATACAATTAGAGACTAATCGGATTACTTATACAACACAGTCAGAGACAAGTCAGAGTACAAATACCATGCAGTCCACAATAAATCCAAGAACAAAATGCATACAGACTGAAAGAGATCAGATTATAAATACCATACTGTCTGAGACAAATCTGATTGCAAATACTGTACAGTCTGAGACAAATCCAATTAAAAAAACCATACAGTCTGAGACAAATCTGATTGAAAGTACTATACAGTCTGAGACAAATCCAATTCTAAATACCAAACAGTCTGGGACAGATCTCATTGCAAACATTGTACAGTCAGAGATTAATCCAATTACAAATACCATACAGTTAATAACAAGTCCAAGTACTCATACTGTTAAGTTCAAGAAAAGTTCAATTTGAAGTTTTCAGTACATATACCAGAGTCGAAGACAAATCTGATTACAAACACCATGCAGTCCAAGTACAAATACCAGAGTTCGACACAAATCAGAGTACAAATACTATGCAGTCTGAAACAAGTATGAGTGCAAGTACTATTAAGTCCAAGACAAGTCTGAGTACAAACAGTCAAATCTAAGGCATCAGCATCTTTATCTAATCTCTTATTCACAGAGCATCTCATACAGCTTGATGATATTTGTTAAGACTCAACAATAATCTGATTACAAATCGTAGACAAATGCAAATCTTTGTAGAAATACTCTTAAATACACAACAATCCAAATAACCAGAGTACCTCTGACAGGCTCCTCGGTGGGTGTTTCACCGAGTGGAGAATATCTGTTTGACACGTGAATAGGTGCGTGGTGCTCAGGTGGGCTAGCTTTAGCTTTAGCTTTAGATTTGTTACCATGCCACCGAACCGTCACCCATTCGCGCTGCTGCCGGGGCTCTACAGCCGGAGTCGGTGGGACTCGAACTCTCCCTAAGGCATCTGGGGTAGACAACACTGAACTCTGCTCTCTCACCTTCTCCACCAGAGTAGAAATGAGCTTCTCACAGACTGAGCCACTATTATTATCACTAGTGGTGGAGAGAGGACTAGCACTATACACGCCACACTCCACACAAGCAATCACAGCTATAGTACAAGATAGTGGTACTTACTTTCTCAGTTGATTCAAATCTTACCAACAGCTTCTGTTGGAAAGCTAAACTGTAGTCTCCTCTCTCTATGGTAGGTGGTCCTGTGGAAATAGTCTGTAAGGGTCTACAGATGATTAATAATCATCAATAAATAACAATAAAAACAGAGAAAAACAGATTAAGCAAACACAGAAGCAGAAAACTAGCAGATCACAGAGCCTGTCCAGTCTGGAGTTCTGACTGTGTGATGCACTCGGTGCTGTTCTCACAGAGCGCTGGTACTGTGTGAAGCTCGTCTGCAGCGCTGCACTGAATGGAGCCATTATCACATTCCAGCTGAGCTTACTAATGTAGGTTCAACCTGTAATCATGGAATGGTGCAGTATGGGGTGATAACACTTCGCACTAGCAGGTTAGTGATATCTCAGCATCGCATATCTCACATCCAGTGATGCTCCACTAAGGCACGGTGTGTTCGGAGAGTATTCGACTCACAGCACCTGCTTTTGTATGAAGCCTTTGATTGCATCCATGTTTTCATCAGGTGTTTCTCTCTTCCCAAGGAAAATATAATATTTGTTTTTGTCCTACGTCTCCTTTAGTGCTGCCGCCAGCAAGCAGCCTGCTTTCTGCTGGAATTCCAGAGAACAGTTGAAAAGAATGTTTGGCTGCAGCGGGTAAAGGGATGCGGGTCTCTTTGTATGGAACAGGAAAGACAGTGTGCTGCAGCGTTAGACCCACAGCCTCGTCTATGTTTCATTCATTAGCTGTTTATTCAGAGCTGTTACTTCAGAACTCATTAATTTTTAATAGAAACAATCTTATTAAAGGCTCGTTACTGTGTCTAACAACTCACAAACACATTCTCTCATCCGAAATATGAGATAAGAGCATTCCAGCCCCGACCCTGAACTTTAAAACCACTCAAACATCTGTTCATTACTCTGGAACATCTGTCTCCTCATCTGATATAACATTACAGCACATCTGTCTCCTCATCTGATATAACATTACAGCACATCTGTCTCCTCATCTGATATAACATTACATCACATCTGTCTCCTTATATGATATAACATTACAGCACATCTGTCTCCTTATATGATATAACATTACAGCACATCTGTCTCCTTATATGATATAACATTACAGCACATCTGTCTCCTCATCTGATATAACATTACAGCACATCTGTCTCCTCATCTGATATAACATTACAGCAAATCTGTCTCCTTATATGATATAACATTACAGCACATCTGTCTCCTCATCTGATATAACATTACATCACATCTGTCTCCTCATCTGATATAACATTACAGCAAATCTGTCTCCTCATCTGATATAACATTACAGCACATCTGTCTCCTCATCTGATATAACATCACAGCACATCTGTCTCCTTATATGATATAACATTACAGCACATCTGTCTCCTTATATGATATAACATTACATCACATCTGTCATCGTATGTTGTGTCTACGTTGTGTTGGAGCAATGGAAGTCAATAGTCACCGAAACGTCTTCTTTAAGTACTTCCCCAAAACTTCTCTCAACTCGTTCAAACTGAATCCGGGTCGTCGTTAAGGTGGCTCAGACTTGCAGCTTACAGTTTAGAAGTTTGTTCTAACTGCACCAGCGTCTGCGTCCTTAACTGGATTACTGGGGGGATTTTTTCGGTTATGTTCTTTTATTTATTCCCATCTCTGTGCTGACCAGAGAGAACCAGCGCCCCCTACGTTAAGCTCCACCTTCCCAGGGCTTTAAATTGGTTTATGAATTTCATGCTCAGTCTGTTCCCACCTTCACGTCTGTGCTGCCATGTTTTGTTTTGCTCAGCTTTTGTAAGCGGAGTTGGATTAAACCCCGGCGAGCGCAGATTCCCGGCAGCTAATATTGAGAAGAAAAGTGACTGTGAGCATCTAATAGTCAACACATTCTGTCTTCTGACTCTGTTTTAACATGTTTATCCTGTTCGGGGTTCCAGTGCCAAGTCCTAGCAATAGATTTCCTTTGAACGAGGCGAAACACGGCGAAGCGCAAAGAAATATCCTGTTAGAAACCCAGCCGTGACAAAACGCCCCTACTCGGCGCACACAAACTCAGCTTAGGCATGTTTTATTAAACGTCAGAGCCGTTTCTCTTCATCCCCTTTTGTCGCTCCACACTAACGACTTGCTTGTGCACTAAATGCTAAACTCCGCTCACGTGACTCTGTCGCTCCAGTCAGATAGAAACTCTTCCAGACAGAAAGTTCCTCAGAAAGCTGCAGTAATAAATCAGCTTCAAAGCAGCCACGGCGTGCACCCAGAAACTAAATTGCAGGTGCATTATGAAATTCTTAAACAACACGTTTTCATTCATAACGCCGCTGTAAGCAAAGCAAGACAGCCTAATTTTTCTGCTCTGATAAATGGACACGAGGACAATGCCAAATTACTTTTCTTCCACCATTCATCGCTTGATGAATCCACCCCAGTCAATATCCACTTCTGCAATTCATCTCGGAGCCCGTGTGACAAATTCGCTCCTTGTTTAGAATATAATAATCAAAGTTACCCAAAGCTGAGTTCAAGCGGATGCGACTCGGGGCCTGTATGTATATTTGCATAATTAAATGACTGAGACGTATGCAGAGTCATTCACAGTGGAACAATGGAACCAGACGTCCACCTCTAAAAGCTCCCTCACAGACGGTTAACAGTACATGGTTTAGTGAATGGTTGGCCAGTTGGGGCCCAAACAGATTTGTTCATTGGTTCCATATGGGCCCCGTATGAGTTTTTGCCCATGTGGACCACTAATAGAGCCAAGGTGGGACCCTAGCATTAGTCTAACTGGGGACCACAACTGTAAACCAAATTGGACCCCCAAACTGACCCAATTACGACCCATGACTGTAACCCAACTGGGTCTCAAAGTTATAACCCAACTGGGTCTCAAAGTTATAACCCAACTGGGGCTCAAAGTTATAACCCAGCTGGGGCTCAAAGTTATAACCCACCTGGGGCTCAAAGTTATAAACCAACTGGAACCCATAGTTATAACCCAACTGGGGCTCAAAGTTATAACCCAACTGGGGCTCAAAGTTATAACCCACCTGGGGCTCAAAGTTATAAACCAACTGGAACCCATAGTTGTAACCCAACTGGGGCTCAAAGTTATAACCCAACTGGGGATCAAAGTTATAACCCAACTGGGGCTCAAAGTTATAACCCAGCTGGGGCTCAAAGTTATAACCCAACTGGGGCTTAAAGTTATAACCCAACTGGGGATCAAAGTTATAACCCAACTGGGGCTCAAAGTTATAACCCAGCTGGGGCTCAAAGTTATAACCCACCTGGGGCTCAAAGTTATAAACCAACTGGAACCCATAGTTATAACCCAACTGGGGCTCAAAGTTATAACCCAACTGGGGCTCAAAGTTATAACCCAGCTGGGGCTCAAAGTTATAACCCAACTGGGGCTCAAAGTTATAACCCAACTGGGGCTCAAAGTTATAACCCAGCTGGGGCTCAAAGTTATAACCCAACTGGGTCTCAAAGTTATAACCCAACTGGGGCTCAAAGTTATAACCCAAATGGGGCTTAAAGTTATAACCCAACTGGGGCTTAAAGTTAAAACCCAACTGGGGCTTAAAAATATAACCCAACTGGGACTCAAAGTTGTAAACCAACTGGAACCCATAGTTATAACCCAACTGGGGCTCAAAGTTATAACCCAACTGGGGCTTAAAAATATAACCCAACTGGGACTCAAAGTTGTAAACCAACTGGAACCCATAGTTATAACCCAACTGGGGCTCAAAGTTATAACCCAACTGGGGCTTAAAGTTATAACCCAACTGGGGCTTAAAGTTATAACCCAACTGGGGCTCAAAGTTATAACCCAACTGGGGCCCAAAGTTATAACCCAACTGGGGCTCAAAGTTAAAACCCAACTGGAGCTTAAAGTTATAACCCAACTGGGACTCAAAGTTAAAACCCAACTGGAGCTTAAAGTTATAACCCAACTGGAGCTTAAAGTTATAACCCAACTGGGACTCAAAGTTAAAACTCAACTGGGGCTTAAAGTTAAAACTCAACTGTGGCTTAAAAATATAACCCAACTGGGACTCAAAGTTATAAACCAACTGGAACTCATAGTTATAACCCAACTGGGTCTCAAAGTTATAACCCAACTGGGGCTCAAAGTCATAACCCAAATGGGGCTTAAAGTTATAACCCAACTGGGGCTTAAAGTTAAAACCCAACTGGGGCTTAAAAATATAACCCAACTGGGACTCAAAGTTGTAAACCAACTGGAACCCATAGTTATAACCCAACTGGGGCTCAAAGTTATAACCCAACTGGGGCTCAAAGTTATAACCCAACTGGGGCTTAAAGTTATACCCCAACTGGGGCTTAAAGTTATAACCCAACTGGGGCTCAAAGTTATAACCCAACTGGGGCTCAAAGTTAAAACCCAACTGGAGCTTAAAGTTATAACCCAACTGGGTCTCAAAGTTATAACCCAAATGGGGCTTAAAGTTATAACCCAACTGGGGCTTAAAGTTAAAACCCAACTGGGGCTTAAAAATATAACCCAACTGGGACTCAAAGTTGTAAACCAACTGGAACCCATAGTTATAACCCAACTGGGGCTCAAAGTTATAACCCAACTGGGGCTCAAAGTTATAACCCAGCTGGGGCTCAAAGTTATAACCCAACTGGGTCTCAAAGTTATAACCCAACTGGGGCTCAAAGTTATAACCCAAATGGGGCTTAAAGTTATAACCCAACTGGGGCTTAAAGTTAAAACCCAACTGGGGCTTAAAAATATAACCCAACTGGGACTCAAAGTTGTAAACCAACTGGAACCCATAGTTATAACCCAACTGGGGCTCAAAGTTATAACCCAACTGGGGCTTAAAAATATAACCCAACTGGGACTCAAAGTTGTAAACCAACTGGAACCCATAGTTATAACCCAACTGGGGCTCAAAGTTATAACCCAACTGGGGCTCAAAGTTATAACCCAACTGGGGCTTAAATTTATAACCCAACTGGGGCTTAAAGTTATAACCCAACTGGGGCTCAAAGTTATAACCCAACTGGGGCCCAAAGTTATAACCCAACTGGGGCTCAAAGTTAAAACCCAACTGGAGCTTAAAGTTATAACCCAACTGGGACTCAAAGTTAAAACCCAACTGGAGCTTAAAGTTATAATCCAACTGGAGCTTAAAGTTAAAACCCAACTGGGACTCAAAGTTAAAACTCAACTGGGGCTTAAAGTTAAAACTCAACTGTGGCTTAAAAATATAACCCAACTGGGACTCAAAGTTATAAACCAACTGGAACTCATAGTTATAACCCAACTGGGTCTCAAAGTTATAACCCAACTGGGGCTCAAAGTTATAACCCAAATGGGGCTTAAAGTTATAACCCAACTGGGGCTTAAAGTTAAAACCCAACTGGGGCTTAAAAATATAACCCAACTGGGACTCAAAGTTGTAAACCAACTGGAACCCATAGTTATAACCCAACTGGGGCTCAAAGTTATAACCCAACTGGGGCTCAAAGTTATAACCCAACTGGGTCTCAAAGTTATACCCCAACTGGGGCTTAAAGTTATAACCCAACTGGGGCTCAAAGTTATAACCCAACTGGGGCTCAAAGTTAAAACCCAACTGGAGCTTAAAGTTATAACCCAACTGGGTCTCAAAGTTATAACCCAAATGGGGCTTAAAGTTATAACCCAACTGGGGCTTAAAGTTAAAACCCAACTGGGGCTTAAAAATATAACCCAACTGGGACTCAAAGTTGTAAACCAACTGGAACCCATAGTTATAACCCAACTGGGGCTCAAAGTTATAACCCAACTGGGGCTCAAAGTTATAACCCAACTGGGGCTTAAAGTTATAACCCAACTGGGGCTCAAAGTTATAACCCAACTGGGGCTCAAAGTTATAACCCAACTGGGGCCCAAAGTTATAACCCAACTGGGGCTCAAAGTTAAAACCCAACTGGAGCTTAAAGTTATAACCCAACTGGGACTCAAAGTTAAAACTCAACTGGGGCTTAAAGTTAAAACTCAACTGTGGCTTAAAAATATAACCCAACTGGGGCTCAAAGTTATAACCCAACTGGGGCCCAAAGTTATAACCCAACTGGGGCTCAAAGTTAAAACCCAACTGGAGCTTAAAGTTATAATCCAACTGGAACCCATAGTTATAACCCAACTGGGTCTCAAAGTTATAACCCAACTGGGGCTCAAAGTTATAACCCAACTGGGTCTCAAAGTTATAACCCAACTGGGGCTCAAAGTTATAACCCAAATGGGGCTCAAAGTTATAACCCAACTGGGGCTTAAAGTTAAAACCCAACTGGGGCTTAAAAATATAACCCAACTGGGACTCAAAGTTGTAAAGGGGCAGTCGTGGCCTGAAGGTTAGGGATCCGGCCTTGTGACCGGAAGGTCACCGGTTCGATCCCCGGGACCGGCAAGTCATGACTGTAGTGCCCTTGAGCAAGGCACCTAACCCCAACTGCTCCCCGGGCGCCGTGGATAAGGGCTGCCCACCGCTCCGGGCACGTGTGCTCACCGCCCCCTAGTGTGTATGTTCACTAGTGTGTGTATATGTGGGTGTTTCACTGCACGGATGGGTTAAATGCGGAGGTCAAATTCCGCTGTGTGTAAACACATGTGGCTAATCGTAGTTCTATGTTCTAATCGTAGTCCTACGTTCTACACGAATTTTTTTTTTTTTTTTTTAAACCAACTGGAACCCATAGTTATAACCCAACTGGGTCTCAAAGTTATAACCCAACTGGGGCTCAAAGTTATAACCCAACAGGGGCTCAAAGTTATAACCCAACTGGGGCCCAAAGTTATAACCCAACTGGGGCTCAAAGTTAAAACCCAACTGGAACCCATAGTTATAACCCAACTGGGTCTCAAAGTTATAACCCAACTGGGGCTCAAAGTTATAACCCAACTGGGGCTCAAAGTTATAACCCAACTGGGGCCCAAAGTTATAACCCAACTGGGGCTCAAAGTTAAAACCCAACTGGGGCCCAAAGTTATAACCCAACTGGGGCTCAAAGTTAAAACTCAACTGGGGTTTAAAGTTATAACCCAACTGGGGCTTAAAGTTAAAACCCAACTGGGGCTCAAAGTTATAACCCAACTGGGGCTCAAAGTTATAACCCAACTGGGGCTTAAAGTTATAATCCAACTGGGGCTCAAAGTTATAACCCAACTGGAGCTTAAAGTTATAACCCAACTGGGGCTCAAAGTTATAACCCAACTGGGGCTCAAAGTTATAACCCAACTGGGGCTCAAAGTTATAACCCAACTGGGGCTCAAAGTTAAAACCCAACTGGGGCTTAAAGTTATAATCCAACTGGGGCTCAAAGTTATAACCCAACTGGAGCTTAAAGTTATAACCCAAAAAATCCTATATAAGGACATGTTGGCTGAGATTTTAATAATGTGTATGTCTAAATCTGTTATTTAATATTTTATTCTAGATCATTTCCCTTCAGCTTTAAAGACGATGTTTTGGCCACTGTAAAGTGTAAAGTCCAGAGTCTCCAGTGATTTCCCAGATTGTTGAAGGTATTGCTAAATAAAAAAGACGTGAGAAGGTTTATGTTCTGTAGAAAACATCTTTTTGTATAGCAGTTGTTTATACTCAGTAGAGTGGATTTCTGGTGGAAAAAAACAACAAAAACATCACTTAGAAATTCTGAGAGTCTGGGCCTGGTCAGATGGCAAATGACCTGAGACTCAAGCTGATGTGTTCTCGTTTCCCTTGATCTCAAAACAACTTTTGACGATGTCAGTCATAACGTTTTGATTGACAGACTTTAAAGCTGGAGAGTCTCTCATGGTTGAAGTCGTACGGTGTAAGAGGAAGGTTTATGTTAGCTTTGGAAACCACACTTGAAACAGAGCTGACGTCACGGTTCCACAGGGATCTGTCTTAGGGCCGTACATGTTTTCCCCAGAATGTAATGCGCGTTAGCCAAGTTACTACAAAGCACTGAATTAGATTTTTGTTGATGACTCACGTATATAAACTACTGTGTATAAGCCTGAGTCTCCTGAGCTGATAGTTTGAGTGTTTATTTGATCAGTAAGTGTATGTACACCAGTAAGAACAGCAGAACTGATTAAATGTAAATAATCAGACATACAATACAAAGTAACATGAATATGTTATTGTGAGAGAAGTAGATCAGATCTTGATCCAGTTTGAAGAACAAAGTTAGGTTCCAGATTTCTCCTGGACGCCCCAGACATTGTATGAATGTGTTCAGTTCCTTCAGCAGCAAATCTTGATTTAGCTTAATGAAGAACTGAGCAGTCAAAGCAGGTATTAGATGAGAACTGATAATAAAACTGGGTTGTTTAGGAGAAGCTTGGAAAGAGTTAAATAAACACACTGACGTATGGAAAACACTACTTACTCTATTAATACTGATTAATATTTAATAATAAAGTGTAAAAGCTCTACTTACTCTATTAATACTGTTTAATATTTAATAATAAAGTGTAAAAGTACTACTTACTCTATTAATACTGATTAATATTTAATAATAAAGTGTAAAAGCACTACTTACTCTATTAATACTGATTAATATTTAATAATAAAGTGTAAAAGCACTACTTACTCTATTAATACTGATTAATATTTAATAGTAACGTGTAAATAAAACATCCTGTCTGTAAACAATAGCTTTTATAATATAATAATGTTCTCAAGTGTCTAAATATATATATTTGGAAAAACTTTTATTTCAGAAAGGAAAGGGTAAATGATGTATCTGAATACACCATTTTGAAAGCCGCCATATTGGATCAAAGACAAGTTTTTCCAATGGGAAGGTGGTCATGTACCGGATCAAAGAAGACCAGAACTGATTGACTGATGTAATCAGATTTGTAACACAGAAAGTTGCAACAACAAACTTTGATGTACAGCTATTTGACGTGTTTAACACGCTGTCCCTGAACACTATATAAACAAATGTATTGGGACACACCTTGTTTCTTCAACCTTGTTTTATGTAAACATTGTTTACATAAAACATTGCTCCAGTAGCCTTCAGGCTCATCCACGTGATCTTTATCAACTTTAGACGTTCTGTTTGAAGATCAGGGAGTTTCTCCATATAGCCCTGACCTGCACACCAGTGTTGGTCAGCGATCTCCTGATTGTGGACTCATTAGGCATTAGCCTTTGTAACCTTGCAGTCTGTTACATGTCTTGCTTTTGGTTCAGAGATATAAAACACTGCATCGTTTTCATTAATACCTAACAAACCAAACCTTCTTTATCTACTCTGAACTGAAACTGGGGTTCCCAAACTTCTGCATGTGAGTGTATATTTCTATTCGGTATACATACACTGATGCCTCTGATTGTACACGCAGAGGACTGGCTTTAGTGGGAAGAGGTCTGGGCTCATGTTCAAACAATCACAGTGATTGTGTCCATGGAACTGATACGTTATTGAGCCCAGAACAAAGAGGAAATGAGCTCGGAGTTACGGCGGCGTGCTAACTACCCTGACAAGTGTGTCTGTCTGTCTCTGTGTCTCTCTCTCTCTCTCTCTCTGCAGTGAATGGAGGACAGAGGAATCAAATGGAGCGGCTAATGAACTAATTCTGCCCAGGTGCACGGGGAATTCAGCCTGCAATCACTCAGGTGCTCATTCAGACATCAAACAATGCCTTTGTGTATCGGCGGCTGTGTGTGTGTGTGTGTGTGTGCGTGTGTGTGTTTCGTTAGCACCCTCTGCACATATCTGCAAATGACAAATTAATTTTGCACCTGAGTGTGAGACGCTCCTCACCATTTACAAACATGCAGAGTATATACAATTAGAGACTGCTGCACTCAGTTTATATACAAAACCTACATTTAGAGTTATACATTTAACCTAATGAGAAACTGTAACTCAGTTTATATACAATACCTACATTTAGAGTTATACATTCAACCTAATGAGAAACTGTAGCTCAGTTTATATATAATACCTACATTTAGAGTTATACATTCAACCTAATAAGAAATTGTAACTCAGTTTATGTACAATACCTACATTTAGAGTTATACATTCAACCTAATGAGAAACTGTAACTCAGTTTATATACAATACCTACATTTAGAGTTATACACTCAACCTAATGAGAAATTGTAACTCAGTTTATATACAATACCTACGTTTAGAGTTATACACTCAACCTAATGAGAAACTGTAACTCAGTTTATATACAATACCTACATTTAGAGTTATACATTAAATCTAGTCATGTTTACAGTTTCTCATTAGGTTTAATGTATAAATCAATGTGTACTGAGTGGTGTTATATAGTTTCTCATTAGTTGTAAGACATAATGGACCGCTTAGCTAAGCCCCACCAACACCTTCAGCCTGACTGTCGGCTTTCTGAGGCCCATAAACGAGAGCAACTTCATTCTAATTTGCTGACAGTTCTTCGTTAAGTGTTCCGTCGATTAACATCTGGAAACAAATCTTTTCTTCACCAGCTGTTTAGAAATGGTAGATTTGCTTCTCTGTGTTTTTTTCCATACGAGAATTATCACATCACAGGCAGCTCGGCGCTGGAGAAGTTCCTGCATGGATGCAGCCCGACGACAAAAGCATGATTAATGGTGCTGGGTGGGGGAATATGGGAGGAATTAAAGGCTGAGTTATGCTGCTGCTCGCTGTTAAACGCCAGCGCGCCACTAATCAAAAACCACCGCGGCCCAAAAGCTTCTACAGCTGGCGCGGGCCACGCGGCCACATTTGTTTTCATTACTGTAATCAGCAACATATTCGTGCCGCCAGGCCGAAAAGTGGCTTTATGATGTTTTCCAGCTAGTACTGCGAGCGAGAACCTCACACTGGGGAAGTCACACGAATGTAGCGGATCCATATTTTCCGGCGAAGGCAGCAGCAGCGGCGGCGGCAGAAGAACAGCCGGACCCGTGAAGTGATTGAGATTGATTGCACTAAAATGCTGGGTCAGGATCCGCTTCCACTGCAGCAGTTAGCCTCACAGCTGAAGGCGGATGCAGTGTAGCATTAGGCTTGAATGAGTTCTGATATCAGGCCCTGCTCTGCCATCATCGCTGGTTGGTTCCAACCCAGTTGGCTTACAACAAGACCCAATTTACCAGCTTGAAATGCGTCATGGTGAAGCAGGTGCAAGTAAAGAAGTTCTGATTATCTTGGAGGTGTTTCTTGTCTCGGCTTGCCGCAGCTATGAAATCTGGAGTCCAAGCTCATCTACGGCTCAAGTGGACACACCTGCTGCAGGTTGGGTATAAAAAGTGTGAGGAAAGTTCAGATGATCCTCAAAGCCTTCACTGATCACTACAGAAGTAGTAGAGCTCTAAAGTCGTGCATTCATATCGGTGTTCACTGTCAGCATCTGGATGAGCCCTGAGGTAAGGCTATGAGGCAGCCTCAGTTAAATACACATCTACACAGCTAATATCCAGAGTAACCACCGTGTGGAGCAGGGACAGCAGCTAGACAGACTGGGAGACTCAGTAAGGTCCTGGTAGGTGGTCACAGGTATCTGGAGCCATGCTGACTGCAGTGCATCCCACAACTGCTGGAGGGAGCGTGGAGGAGGATCCATAGAGCCAAAACCACCATCCAGGTGGTCCCACAGATGTTCTGTTGGGTTCAAGTCTGGGGAATTAGGGGTCCAGTGTAGTACTTGGAAATCTTGGTCGGCTCTTCCAACCAATGCTGGACGTTTCTAGTCGTGTGCCTGTCTCAGTGTCTTGCTGGAAGATCCCATCCACCCCAGAGAAGACCATCAGCATGTATGGTGTACGTGATCTGCAAGGATGGATTCAGGCGCAACCAAATTGGTTGAAAGCATCTTCCACATGGATGAGAGGGTTTTGATGGCATTCCCCAGACCAGAACTCTGATGAAAGCATCCTACATCCTTGACTGTGCATTCTAACAGGCTTCAAGATTCCCATTTTACTAAACATTGATGTCATTCCAAGTGGTTTGGTGTGAAAAGCTCCACCAGAACTGTTCACAGTGGAGGTGAATGGAACCAGACGTCCACCTCTAAAAGCTCCTCACAGAAAGTTCTTACAGTAGATGTTATAAATACACTGTCTGATTCTGAGACACTGTTTATGATAGTTTAGAGAAGATCTCAGTCTTAAACTCCATTCATGGTAGAGGGATACATGCAGGACGCTGTGAGGTTCAAATAGTCCCCAAAGAAAACCTAGTATTTTAAGATCTTCCACTTTTACCATCAACATCCAGATAAACTGAGAAGACACGTGTAGCTTCACTGGTGGGTTTCATAGTAAATACAATGTGTAGATTTGTGTTGTAGACATAGAGACCCCTGGTTACCATCACCACCACTGTAAACACCATCACCACCACTGTAAATACCATCACCACCACTGTAAACATCATCACCACCACTGTACATATCACCACCACTGTAAACACCATTACCACCACCACTGTACATATCACCACCACTGTAAACACCATCACCACCACTGTAAACACCATCACCACCACTGTGAACACAATCACTACTACTGTAAACACCATCACCACCACTGTAAACATCATCACCACCACTGCAAACACCATCACCACCACTATAAACACCATCACCACCACTTTAAACACCACCACCACCACTGTAAACACCATCACCACCACTGTAAACACCATCACCACCACTGTAAACACCATCACCACCACCACTGTAAACACCATCACCACCACTATAAACATCATCACCACCCCCACTGTAAACACCATCACCAC
>CM038703.1:1844519-1912019 GCA_021613375.1 Megaleporinus macrocephalus
ACTAACCCCTACACCACCATACTAACTCTACACCACCATACTAACCACTACACCACCATACTAACTCTACACCACCACACTAACCACCAAGTCAAGTCAAGTGGGTTTTTATTGTCATTTCAACTACATACAGAGTAAACAGTGAAACGAAACAACGTTCCTCCAGGACCATGGTGCAACATAGACAGTGCATACAGACACAACACAACACAACACAACACAGTACAGACAACACAACACAGTACAGACACAACACAACACAGTACAGACAACACAACACAGTACAGACACAACACAACACAGTACAGACAGAGAATAATAAATAATTGCTGGTTGTGTGCAAATTGTGCAATGTGTAATAAATAGGGTGCAGTGAGGTAGTAAAGTTATTAGTGCAATGCTTTGTGCAAAAAATGCTTCCCTTTTTTTTATCTGGGGTAAATGGATGGAGAAAGACATCAGTTCAGATGTTGAGTTGTGTTGAGAAGTCTTGGGGGAAGAAGCTGTTGCAGAGTCTGGTCGTGTTGGACCGGACGCTGCGGTACCTTCTTCCTGATGGCAGGAGGGAGAACAGTCTGTGTGAAGGGTGGGTGGGGGTCATCCACAATGCTGGTTGCTTTGCGGATGCAGCGGGTGGTGTAAATGTCCAAGACGGAGGGGAGAGAGACTCCGATGATTCTCTCAGCTGTCCTCACAATGCGTTGGAGGGACTTGCGGTCAGAGGCTGTGCAGGTCCCAAACCAGGCAGTGATGCAGCTGCTTAGGATGCTCTCTATGGTTCCCCTATAGAAGAGGGTGAGGATGGGTGGAGGGAGACGGGCCTTTCTCAGCTTCCGGAGGAAGTAGAGACGCTGCTGGGCTTTCTTGGCTGTAGAGCTGGTGTTCAGGGACCAGGTGAGGTTCTCCGCTAGGTGGACACCAAGGAACTTGGTGCTCTTAACGATCTCCACAGAGGAGCCGTTGATGTTAAGCGGAGAGTGGTCCGGTCTTGATTTCCTGAAGTCAACAACCATTTCCTTGGTCTTCTCTACATTCCAGTGAAGGTTGTTGACTGTACACCAGTCTGTCAGCTGCTGTACCTCCTCCCTGTATGCTGACTCGTCGCCTTTGCTGATGAGACCCAGCACAGTTGTATCATCGGCGAACTTTATGATGCTGTTAGAAGTGTGTTTCGCAACACAGTCATGAGTCAGCAGGGTGAACAACAGAGGACTCAGTACACTGCCCTGGGGTGCCCCAGTGTTCATGGTGAAAACACACCACCATACTAACCACTACACCACCATACTGACCACTACACCACCACACTAACCACTACACCACCATACTGACCACTACACCACCATACTGACCACTACACCACCGTACTAACCACTACACCACCTTACTAACCACTACACCACCATACTAACCACTACACCACCATACTAACCACTACACCACCGTACTAACCACTACACCACCGTACTGACCACTACACCACCATACTAACCACTACACCACCATACTAACCACTACACCACCATACTGACCACTACACCATCATACTGACCACTACACCTCCATACTAACCACTACACCACCGTACTGACCACTACATCACAAACTGTTGGTCCAAACAGTCCAAACACATGCATCCTGTCTCCACTGGAGACAGGAGTGGGATGGCGCCCTCTAGCAGCCTGGAGAGAAGCTCAAAGACAGACAGCAAAGAAGAAGTAACAGACTCAGCAGGGAACAGCAGGGACACCTGGACGGCAGCCAGTGGTGAGAACCTGCTGGCAGATCAGCGCTGTGGTGATGCTTCAGGCAGGCGCCGGCAGCATGTTTGGCCAGGTGGCTGCTTCCAGATCAGCAGATGGACAAGCTGGCCACCACGCTGGCCACAGCACTGGTCACGATGGCTCAGCAGGCTTATCCAGTGTTCCAGCCGACAAACTGCTGAAAGTGAGGAGAGGAGTTCCACAACATCCAGAGATTCAATCAGTCTGTAATAGACAGAGCGTGAGCCAGACGCGTCCTTATTTGACTGGACTAGTCCACTGAATATAGATTTATTACACGTATATTATTAAACTAGACCAGCTAATCGATATTAATCATGCAGGACTAACACACCCTGAAAATTATAATCATTTTTCATATGACACTAAAATTTAATGTTATATTAAACATACAGTGAAGTTTAAATTAAAATAAAGACTGAAATATAAGTTTAAAAGCTGCTTATCAAACGTATATGAGAACTTTGTGGGTGTGGCTTAAATGTATTATTACTCCAAAATAAAAATGATATGGAATTAGTTTAAACTTCTTATTCAGATAATGCAAAGACAACATATTAAATTAAATTCTATAGGTTTTTAAAAAAAATATGTGATCATTTTGAGTTTGAGGCACACATCTGAAGCATCACAGCTAATTAGCCTAATTAGTGACAGGGCAGTAACATAACTGAGTATAACGAACTAGTGAAGAACTGAGATGATCATTCTATTCACTCCATAATATCATTAAAAGATTCAGAAGAACTGGAAAAGATCTGTATACAAGAACCAGAACCACCAGGATACTGATACTGCCTTCAAATCAGACCCGGTTCTGTAGTGAAATCACTGCATGGACTCAGGAACACTTCCCAACACCATCAACACAGTCCATCACTCCCAACACCATCAACACAGTCCATCACTCCCAACACCATCAACACAGTCCATCACTCCCAACACCATCAACACAGTTCATCACTCCCAACAACATCAACACAGTTCATCATTCCCAACACCATCAACACAGTCCATCACTCCCCACACCATCAACACAGTTCATCATTCCCAACACTTTCAACACAGTCCATCACTCCCAACACCATCAACACAATTCATCACTCCCAACACCATCAGCACAGTCCATCACTCCCAACACCATCAACACAGTCCATCACTCCCAACACCGTCAACACAGTCCATCACTCCCAACACCATCAACACAGTTCATCATTCCCAACACCATCAACACAGTCCATCACTCCCAACACCATCAACACAATCCATCACTCCCAACACCATCAACACAGTTCATCATTCCCAACACCATCAACACAGTTCATCACTCCCAACACCATCAACACAGTCCATCACTCCCAACACCGTCAACACAGTTCATCATTCCCAACACCATCAACACAGTCCATCACTCCCAACACCGTCAACACAGTCCATCACTCCCAACACCATCAACACAGTTCATCATTCCCAACACCATCAACACAGTTCATCACTCCCAACACCATCAACACAGTCCATCACTCCCAACACCATCAACACAGTTCATCACTCCCAACACCATCAACACAGTCCATCACTCCCAACACCGTCAACACAGTCCATCACTCCCAACACCATCAACACAGTTCATCATTCCCAACACCATCAACACAGTTCATCACTCCCAACACCATCAACACAGTCCATCACTCCCAACACCATCAACACAGTTCATCACTCCCAACACCATCAACACAGTCCATCACTCCCAACACCATCAACACAGTCCTTCACTCCCAACACCATCAACACAGTCCATCACTCCCAACACCATCAACACAGTTCATCACTCCCAACACCATCAACACAGTTCATCATTCCCAACACCATCAACACAGTCCATCACTCCCAACACCATCAACACAGTCCATCACTCCCAACACCATCAACACAGTCCATCACTCCCAACACCATCAACACAGTCCATCACTCCCAACACCATCAACACAGTTCATCATTCCCAACACCATCAACACAGTCCATCACTCCCAACACCATCAACACAGTCCATCACTCCCAAAACCATCAACACAGTCCATCACTCCCAACACCATCAACACAGTCCATCACTCCCAACACCATCAACACAGTCCATCACTCCCAACACCATCAACACAGTCCATCATTCCCAACACCATCAACACAGTTCATCACTCCCAACACCATCAACACAATCCATCACTCCCAACACCATCAACACAGTCCATCACTCCCAACACCGTCAACACAGTCCATCACTCCCAACACCATCAACACAGTCTATCACTCCCAACACCATCAACACAATCCATCACTCCCAACACCATCAACACAGTTCATCATTCCCAACACCATCAACACAGTCCATCACTCCCAACACCATCAACACAGTCCATCACTCCCAACACCATCAACACAGTCCATCACTCCCAACACCATCAACACAGTCCATCACTCCCAACACCATCAACACAGTCCATCACTCCCAACACTGCGTAACCTTTAGTTACTCCAACAGCCATACATGCACGAAAGAAATCCTCAGAAAAAGCAACAGGTTTTGAACCAGGTGTGTTTAAAGTGCTGAAATTGTGGACGTCCTGCGGAGAGAGAGAGTACACGCGGTGCTGCATTCCTATTTTCAGCCCCTTAAACATTTAACACAGCATCAGATGGACAGACCGATTGAGTGGGCTGAGGTCAGACCTTACATCACAGCCCACCGTCACACAGCTGTCCTGGTCATTGTTGTGTGAAACACTTTTCCAAACGTCTTTATCGTCTGCGTGAAAAAAGGAACAGACGCTGCTTTAATAACACAGACGTCCAGGTGTGCGACAGAAATCACCCAGCTTCACTTCCCCTCAACTCTACCACCTCTCTCATGTGTGGTGGTCTGCAGAAGCCCACTGGAGGCCTCTGACCAAATCGGAAACAGAGGTGGTGGCTGGACTGCGTGGTGGATATCTCACGTCCAGTAGCAGTTCATGGTCATCTCAGCTCTTTCAGAAGCTGTACATTCTTAAAAACGATTCTTCTACAGGGTTCTCCAGTAAAGACTCTGGTTCTATAGAGAACTAGAGCTGGGTTTCTCAACCTGCGGGCCATGAAACTCCCTCTAGTGGTCCGCAGGCCTGTAGTCAGGGGGAGGTAGTGGTCTGTGATGGGCTGGTAATGTCACTTTAAATCATAAAAACATGCAGAAGATTAACTTCATACTTAAAGTCAAACATTTATTTGCAATACTGATACAGACGGTCAGCTGGTCCATCTCACACTGATACAGACCCCCAATAACAGACACGTCTGATTCAGCACCTCCAGCATCAGACACCCGAGCAGCTAAACACCAAACCAGACCCCCAATAACAGACACGTCTGATTCAGCTCCTCCAGCATCAGACACCCGAGCAGCTAAACACCAAACCAGACCCCCAATAACAGCCACGTCTGATTCAACTCCTCCAGCATCAGACACCCGAGCAGCTAAACACCAAACCAGACCCCCAATAACAGACACGTCTGATTCAGCTCCTCCAGCATCAGACACCCGAGCAGCTAAACATCAAACCAGACCCCCAATAACAGCCACGTCTGATTCAACTCCTCCAGCATCAGACACCCGAGCAGCTAAACACCAAACCAGACCCCCAATAACAGACACGTCTGATTCAGCTCCTCCAGCATCAGACACCCGAGCAGCTAAACATCAAACCAGACCCCCAATAACAGCCACGTCTGATTCAACTCCTCCAGCATCAGACACCCGAGCAGCTAAACACCAAACCAGACCCCCAATAACAGACACGTCTGATTCAGCTCCTCCAGCATCAGACACCCGAGCAGCTAAACACCAAACCACACCCCCAATAACAGACACGTCTGATTCAGCTCCTCCAGCATCAGAGACCCGAGCAGCTAAACTCACACTGATACACTGATACAGAAGCAGAAACCAGCTTTATTATTAGTGCTGACTGTGAGGAAGTACAGTCGGTTTAGTCAGAGAGGTTCAACGGGCAAAGTCGGAGGGGTTCAGTGGGCGGAGTCAGAGAGGTTTTGTGGGCGGAGTCAGAAAGGTTCTGCTTTTTCGCATGCATCCCAAAAACCCTCCAAACTAAACATACTGGAGAACAAACAGTGACCATCTTCAGTGAGAACACAATGTTTGTATTAATCTACTTTTCTTTGTTCTCTAAAAGCAGACAGACGGAGCAGTGCAGGCGGAGATTTTGGAGGCCGTGCTGACAAAACTGAAAGTGAGATGTTCATCAGGTTCTCTCAGTGGTAATAACTCTGTGTCCACCAGTTCTCCTCTTCATTCGTGCCATCTGCTGCAGCAGGGGTTAGAGTCAGTAGGTCCAGTTAGAGGAGATCTCCTCAGGCCGGTCCAGACAGTCATCATTTCTAGCGTGTGTTCTGATTCAGTGGTGTCTCCTGTTTACTGAAGTATCTAGTATCAGCATCTTATACCATCAGCTACTGAAACACCAACATATCACACATACCGTTCAGTATATTTCAGTATATTTACTGTTTAAATACTGAATTAATTATTTATAAACCAACAGAACCTCTGGTTTACTCACTGGAGGATACATGCTGTGACCATGTTTTCAAACTCCTGTAAAGCTGCCTCGTGACAACACTGTCGTAAAAAGTGCTACACAAATAAACTTGAATTGAACGTCAGAGAATTTAATTTAATTTAATTGACCACCGCCGTCCACAATGCTCTCTCTTTCATCTTTTTCAGAGCAGATACATTATTGCGTCCTCCTCCATCGTCACAATGTTTGTTGTTGTCTAAAACGTCTGACTCTACACTGTAAACCCTGATAAGCTGAGTCTACTCAAAATATTAGCAGCAACTCGTCAACACGGACGGTTGGTCTTCACTAATTACTACACTTAACCAACATCATGTTGGAGCTTCATCTGGGCTTGGCTACATTCAATATTAAGTAAAAGCATCACAATCACACAGATCTCGTGTCTGTAGCCACTTTGAGCTGGTTTTGGAGATAACGCTCCAACATGATGTTGGTTAAATGTAGTAATTAGTGGGAACCAACCGTCCTCTCAGCTTGGGTGTTGCCATGTCAACATCAGAGATCACCAACACAGACTGGTGGAGTTCACGTTGGCGCTGAAGGTTTAAAAACATCAGAAACGAGGATGAATATATGAATCCCCCCTTAAACTGATCACTGCCTTTCTTCTGTAACAGATAGCGAAACCCTGTTACTGTAACTCTGTAGAGTGAAGATCCATCACGGTCGCAGCCTCTGCCGCTCTCCCTCTCTTTCTTTCTGAAGTGAAGTGAGGGGGTTGAAGGAGGCTGGAGAGCTGCATGTCAGAAGCCCCCCTGGGGGCCGTCGGTTGGCTCATCAAAACAATGTGCTGCTAAAAAATATATATACGAGGAAAGAAGCGCTCGTCTTCGGCAGGAAAGCGAGTGCTAAAGGACAGCCGAGTGGGTGGGCGCTGGGGGTGGGCGAGGAGCGCTTCACCATGGGCTAATTCACATTGGTCACCGCGAATGGTCGCATCCATTTCACACTTCCGTTTGATAGGCTGGCAGAGCGATTTAGCCTCCATGAGCAGCTGTTGTTCTCGGCCTCCGGAAGAGGCTCAGGCTGACACGGGACCATGTTAACTCACACCCACAGCCCGACGAGTCAATCAGCTAGAACGAGGCGAGGAACTGGATGTTCCCCTTCTGAGAAAATTACTTTCATATACACAGCGGCAAGCAAAAGTTTGGGCACCTTCATTTTGTCGAAAGGCATGAAGCTAAAGCTTAATTTCTAAAACCTAGTTTACTCTCAGTGGAAGTCAATGGAACCAGATTTTTTTCCAAGCTATTTTGGAGCCTTTCGATTGGTCCATTCATCATGAGTTCTTCACTCAATGCAAATCACCAAAAATGGAGATACATTTATTTCTTTGGACAGCCATAATATATATATTTATATCTTTATATCTGGCTAACTATCTACACAGATATCTCTCTCTATCTCCATCCATCCATTATCTTCTGCTTTATATCACTAGTCAGGGTCACTGGGGCCATTACCAGCATTACCGGGCGAAGGGGAGGAATACCATGGATAGGCCGCCAGTCCATCACGATGCTGACCACTACACCACCTTGTAGATAGATAGATAGATAGATAGATAGATAGATAGATAGATAGATAGATAGATAGATAGATAGATTTTCTTCTCTTCTTCTTCATAAAAGTTGTGTGATGTACTTGCCTGCTGCTCTTTTGAGATCTATCCACAGCTCTTTGATGATGTTTAGATTGTGAGGATCTAAAAACCTTCAGCTTGCTCATCTTAAGGGAGTCCACTGTGATTTTGAGGTGTGTTTAGGATCCTTATCTTCATTTCATCTCCAGCTTTTTTACAGACTGCATGATGTTTGCTTCCAGAATTTGCTGGTATACAACTGATTACATACTACCCTCCACCAGTGAGATGTTCTTCTTGCCACTGGCTGCAACACAAGCCCAAAACATAATCGATCCACCTTCATCTTAACAGATGGTTAGGATTTTCTTTTCATAAAATGCTACACCTTCTGTTTCTAAACACATCTTCACTCATGCAGCGAAAACATATATTGGGTAGGTGTCCAGTAGATCAGTGCTCTATGACTCCTGAGTCTGCGAACCTTCCTGAAAACCTCATACCGTCAAACAGTGGTTCTGATCTGTCTTTCTAGAGACAAGCGGTTCTCTCAGATGTTTTCTTGATCTTTCAGACCTCCATTTGACCTCCAGCATTCCTGTTAACTGTCATTTCTTAATTAGATTGGGAACTGAGGAACCTGAACACGCTCTGCTATCTTCTTGTAGCTTCTCCTGTTTGTGGCCATCGCAGTGGTCAGCGTGCTGGGCAGCTGCTTAGAGGAGCCCATGGCTGCTGATTGGAGGTTTGAGGAGTCCAGAGTGTTTAAAAAGCTGGGATATTTGCTAATGATGACAGTGAAGAAGCCACAGAGCTAACGAGCTCATTAAGGTCTGAGATGTTGGAAAAACTATCTGAGACCTCAAATTTCTTGTGGTGCCTAAATGTTTATCTATTTTCACTCTACAGTTTGGAAAAACACACTAATCATGTTTAAAACATTTAAAAAATAATGTTTTATCTCTTAAGTCTTCACCTTCCACTCACTCAACAAGTCACAGTACCCAAACTACCAGCCAATAGTTTGCTCACACTTAACTGAATATATATGTTTATAGTTATAGATACGTTTAGATCTGAATGTGTTGAGAGACGAGTGTAAATAGTGAAGTTGGAGCACTTTAATCTTTGTGATAGAGAAGAACATCAGGCCCCACTCTTGCTAAAAACATCCACCTCCATTCTTCCACAGTCAGAAGACAACTGAACAGAGATTAAATAAGTGAGTGAAGGTCTCTGACTCCTGCGCTACTCTCTGGTTCAGACTTCCGTGCAGGACGTGTCTGCAGGCTGAAGGTTTGCATCAGCTCGCCCTTCTAAATGAAGGATGAGTCTCTGAAGATCAGCGCTGAGCTCTGTGCAGAAGATGGGAGTCAGCACTGCAGGTTCTTTCTGGCGTCGCAGATCCCCAAACTCAAATAAATACTGAAGCTATAAACAGGTAGCTAGCCTGAGGAGCTCAGAGCTGCTTTCCTGGCGGGGCTTGTAGAGCTGATGGAGAGTATGAGCTCCAGATGGCTGCAGGCGTGTACTGTTCAAGCCGAGCCAAATAGGACTGCACTGCAGAAAGGCTTTTGCACTGATGTTCAGTGGTGGAGTGAAGTTCAGTAGTGCACTGATGTTTAGTGGTGGAGTGAAGTTCAGTAGTGCACTGATGTTCAGTGGTGGAGTGAAGTTCAGTAGTGCACTGATGTTCAGTGGTGGAGTGAAGTTCAGTAGTGCACTGATGTTCAGTGGTGGAGTGAAGTTCAGTAGTGCACTGATGTTCAGTGGTGGAGTGAAGTTCAGTAGTGCACTGATGTTCAGTGGTGGAGTGAAGTTCAGTAGTGCACTGATGTTTAGTAGTGGAGTAAAGTTCAGTAGTGCACTGATGTTTAGTGGTGGAGTGAAGTTCAGTAGTGCACTGATGTTCAGTGGTGGAGTGAAGTTCAGTAGTGCACTGATGTTCAGTGGTGAAGTGAAGTTCAGTAGTGCACTGATGTTCAGTGGTGGAGTGAAGTTCAGTAGTGCACTGATGTTCAGTGATGAAGTGAAGTTCAGTAGTGCACTGATGTTCAGTGGTGGAGTGAAGTTCAGTAGTGCACTGATGTTTAGTGGTGGAGTGAAGTTCAGTAGTGTACTGATGTTCAGTGGTGGAGTGAAGTTCAGTAGTGCACTGATGTTCAGTGGTGAAGTGAAGTTCAGTAGTGCACTGATGTTTAGTGGTGGAGTGAAGTTCAGTAGTGTACTGATGTTCAGTGGTGGAGTGAAGTTCAGTAGTGCACTGATGTTTAGTGGTGGAGTGAAGTTCAGTAGTGCACTGATGTTCAGTGGTGGAGTGAAGTTCAGTAGTGCACTGATGTTCAGTGGTGAAGTGAAGTTCAGTAGTGCACTGATGTTCAGTGGTGGAGTAATGTACAGTGGTGGAGTGATGTACAGTGGTGGAGTAATGTACAGTGGTGGAGTGATGTACAGTGGTGGAGTGATGTTCAGTGGTGGAGTGATGTTCAGTGGTGGAGTAATGTACAGTGGTGGAGTGAAGTTCAGTAGTGTACTGATGTTCAGTGGTGGGAGTGAAAAACCCACACTAGTAAACAGACACACTCGGGGGAAGTGAAACACACTTACATATACATACACACAGACTAGTGAACAGGCACACTATACACACACCCACATATACACACACTAGTGAACATATACCCACACTTGTGAACATGCACACCAGGGGCAGTGAAACACCCACACTAGTGAACATACACACTACTGAACACACACACTAGGGGGCAGTGAAACACCTACATACACACACACACACACACACACACACTAGTGAACAGACACACTAGGGGGCAGTGAAACACCTACATACACACACACACACACACTAGTGAACAGACACCCTAAGGAACAGTAAAACACCCACATACACAGACACACTAGTGAACTTACACACTAAGGAACAGTGAAACACCCACATACACAGACACACTAGTGAACTTATACACTAAGGAACAGTGAAACACCCACATACACAGATACACTAATGAACATACACACTAGGGGGCAGTGAAACACTCACATATACATACACACAGACTATTGAACAGACACACTATACACACACACTAGTGAACATATACCCACACTTGTGAACATGCACATCAGGGGCAGTGAAACACCCACACTAGTGAACACACACACTAGGGGGCAGTGGAAACACCTACATACACACACACACACACACACACACTAGTGAATAGACCCACTAGGGGGCAGTGAAACACCCACATATACACACACACACACTAGTGAACAGACACACTAGGGGCAGTGAAACACCCACATACACACACACTAGTGAACACACACTTGCCCGGAGTGGTGAGCAGCCCTACCACAGTGCCCGGGGAGCAGTTGGGAGTTAGGTGCGTGTCCTGTTGGTCCAGGGGTCAGATCCCTGACCTTCAGCTCACGACTGCCCCTAATGTTATACTGGTTATGAAGGGTATTGAAGTACAGGTGGAGTAGCTCAGCGTGGTGGTCTGGTGTGGATGTGAAAAGTGATTAGAATTTTATTCATTAAGCTACGCAGCAATCTCAGCTATAACAGATTCATCTACAGCTCCAATTAGCATCGAGTACAGAGTCTTCAAACGCCGTGAAAGCAGAGCTCAGTCTGAGCCGCAGTGCGTACAGTACGGAGACGCCGCCCACACCGAGCGCCGAGCTTTTAACCTGCCTTCACATCCCACCCACAGACAATAAGACCGCTCCCGGGGGCACATTAGCGCCGCGGTTAATACCCCGAACACAGTCATTTGCACTGATTGTCTTAGATTGCCGGCGCTCTGCACTCTGGCGACCGTCGGAGACGTCCTTCGCCGGAGACTTTCTTCTCCTCTCCTTTCTTTTCCTCTGAGTGATCACGCCGACGCCCTCCGCGTGTGTAACTGGTGTAAATGGACTCTGTGAGTACCGGGCCATCCTCTCCGTGCACTCCTAGCTTGACAATCAGTGGCTTTTATGGCCGCAGTGAAGAGGACGGAAGAACACCAAAGTGCAGGTGGGAAAAGTGGGGTGGGCTGACGGGGGGAGCGGGCTAGAGAGAGTCATACAGGTCTTACGCCGGAAAGAGGCCCAAATGACGGCTCTCGAGTCGAGGCAGGGCTGCTGATGGAGAGGGATGAAAGCCAAGATGCAGTTTTTTCACAGCCTGTCACGATCAGGAGGCCACCTGCGTAGCTCTGCGGCACAGAATCCGGGCCCGGCTGGTGTCGAGGTGGCCCCGTAGGTCTTCGCACGTTTAGTTCACCCAAAAAAGCCTCACTAAGAAACGAACCGGGCAAGAAACGAGCGGCTAATTTGAAAAACCTATTTTTAAAGCTTCCTGACTTCAGAGCAACACGCGTGCACACACACTCTGAACGTGTAGCGCTGCTGCTTTAAAGGCTTTGAGTGCTGGACGAACATTTATTAACCCAGATTAATCCTCACCACAGAATTATTATAATATTAGAATTTTAATGTTTTTTGTGTGAAATATTCAAATAATTCAGCCAATTTTTGTTTTTCCAGCAGAAAAACTGTAATATTCCAGTTTGCTGCTTGACGTGTGACATCACAGCCCCAAACTGCACAACTGCCTGTAGTTTTATTTACAAACAGCTGGATTTGACCTCTATGGTTGGTTTTACGCTGCATCTCACCTGCAGTGTGGACATATTTAATACTGCACTCACTACGTTAATGAGAACAGCTGTTGCTATAGTATCCCAAGCAGTTGCTAAGCTGTTGCTAGGGTATCCCAAGCGGTTGCTAAGCTGTTGCTATGGTATCCCAGGTGGTTGCTAGGATTTTGCTATGGCACACCAAATGGCTGCTAAGCTGTTGCTATGCTTTTGCTATAGTGTCCTAAGAGGTTTCTAAAAGTTGCTAAGCTGTTGCTATGGTATCCCAAGCATTTGCTAAGCTGTTGCTATGGTATCCCAAGCGGTTGCTAAGCTGTTGCTATGCTTTTGTTATAGTGTCCTAAGAGGTTTCTAAAAGTTGCTAAGCTGCTGCTATGGTATCCCAAGCAGTTGCTAAGCTGTTGCTATGGTATCCCAAGCGGTTGCTAAGATGTTGCTATGGTATCCCAGGTGGTTGCTAGGATGTTGCTATGGCACACCAAATGGCTGCTAAGCTGTTGCTATGGTTTTGCTATAGTGTCCTAAGAGGTTGCTAAAAGTTGCTAAGCTGCTGCTATGGTATCCCAAGTGGTTGCTAAGCTGTTGCTATGGTATCCCAAGCAGTTGCTAAGCTGTTGCTATGGTATCCCAGGTGGTTGCTAGTTTTTTGCTATGGCACACCAAATGGCTGCTAAGCTGTTGCTATGCTTTTGCTATAGTGTCCTAAGAGGTTTCTAAAAGTTGCTAAGCTACTGCTATGGTATCCCAAGCAGTTGCTAAGCTGTTGCTATGGTATCCCAAGCGGTTGCTAAGCTGTTGCTATGGTATCCCAGGTGGTTGCTAGGATGTTGCTATGGCACACCAAATGGCTGCTAAGCTGTTGCTATGCTTTTGCTACAGTGTCCTAAGAGGTTTCTAAAAGTTGCTAATCTGCTGCTATGGTATCCCAAGTGATTGATAAGCTGTTGCTATGGTATCCCAGGTGGTTGCTAGGATTTTGCTATGGCACACCAAATGGCTGCTAAGCTGTTGCTATGCTTTTGCTACAGTGTCCTAAGAGGTTGCTAAAAGTTGCTAAGCTGCTGCTATGGTATCCCAAGCGGTTGTTAAGCTGTTGCTATGGTATCCCAGGTGGTTGCTAGGATGTTGCTATGGCATACCAAATGGCTGCTAAGCTGTTGGTATGCTGTTGCGATGGTGTCCCAAGAGGTTGCTAAAATTTGCTGGGCTGTTGCTATGGTATTCCATGTGATTGCTAAGATGTTACTAGGCTGATGCTATGGTATTCCATGTGATTGCTAAAATGTTGCTAGGCTGCTGCTATGGTATCCCAGGTGGTTGCTAGGATGTTGCTATGGCATACCAAATGGCTGCTAAGATGTTGCTATGGTATCCCAGGTGGCTGTTAAGATGTTGCTAGGCTGTTGCTATGGTGTCCCAAGAGGTTGCTAAAGTTGCTAGGCTGATGCTATGGTATCCCAGGTGACTGCTATGATGTTGCGTGGTTGTTGCTATGGTCTCCTAGGTAATTTTCTAAGATGTTGTTAGGCTGTTGCTAGGCTGTTGCTATGGTGGTGCAAAGGGTTGTTAAAAGTTGCTAGGCTGGTGCCATGGTATCCCAGGTGGCTGCTAAGCTGTTGCTATGGTTGCGATGGTACAACAGATGGATAGTGACAGAGAGTATTATGGGGCTCTCACTGATCTCTGTTACTCAGAGCAGAACTAACTATCTATGACATCACAGCCCCAAACTACACAACTCCTGTACTATGTTGGATTTGACCTCTACGGTTGGTTTTACTTGATGAACTACAACCCGCATGGCAACTTGCTTGCAGTGGGGAAATATTTAGTACTGCACTCAGCACGCTAGTGAGAACAGCTTTAAAATAATTGAGCACAACTTCTACGAGTAAAATATTATTGAACAGCGGCGCACAAAGGCCTCTCGCACACTTTCAGTCTTTTGTGCATTCACACAGGATTAAGTTCTCCTAGTACATCCAGCAATATTGGTCCAGCGCTGCCTATATATGATTTAATTATGTAAATGACATTGTGAGCCTTTGGGACATTTGTTCAACTTATTAAATGTATAAAATATGAATTATGCTCCACTGTTTGAACGCAGAGCTCACAAGGACTTTAACAAAAGCCAGAAATGGTTGAGGCTCACCAACAGAGGGTCTCACAGCGGCCTAAACTCTGACACTCTAACAGAAGTAAAAGAAGTCTGTGAGAAATAATCAGATCCAAAGCTCTGCTGAGTGGAGCGTCTCAGTACACGCAGCACCTCTCGGCACAGGAAACAGAGTTTGTATGGCTCTATTGTTCTTGTTTTAGATGCTTTGGGTCTAAAATAAAGTGTGAGCTCGAGAGCTGTGATCAACAGAGAGGCAGTCCAGCAGCTGAGCAAACACTACAGTGCCAGCATCAGAGTCCACCTCCATTTATTTATAACAGGAAATAACACAGTCCTGCATAGAGGAGGAGAAACGCTGGAGATAAAGAAAAAACACTGACTTCTAACAACCACCTGGAAGACCTGGGACCTGCCGCCTGAGTAGTGCTCTGACTCTCCTCATAAGAGATGCTCTAGTTAGAGAGAGACTGCATCGCGGCTTGTTTCCGTAGCAATGCTACGATAACCTGAATGTTACTAAGCAATTATTAAGGTGCTATTATTGTATCCCAGTTGGTTGCTAAGCTGTTGCTTTGGTATCCCAGGGGGTTCATACAATGATGCAAGGCTGTTCCTATGGTATCCCAGAGGGTTGATATAGTGTTGCTAAGCTGTTGCTATTGTAAACCAAGTGGTTGCTAAGCTGCTGCTTTGATATCCCAGAAGGTTGCTAGGAAAAAGTTGTAGCCAGATACATAATAATCTACTTCCATAAAGAGGAGAAGGTCAAAGGAAAATAAGTGAGTAGACTTCTAACAACCACCTGGAAGATCCAATGGACCCACAAACACTGCCCCCCACATCAGATGAACAGCACTTTGATCTCTGAGATAAAGGAGAACATCAAGCTGCTTCACATCTGAGAACATCCACATGTGTTACTTCCATCTGTCCACTGTGAGAAGATGCCTCAACACTGTGGGTCTGAAATGATGTGTAGATGTTCAAGAAGCTCCTCACTGAGAAAAGGAGATACAGACACATCAAACAAAGAAGCTGAACACTGGACTGACCACCCCAGAGTCCAGAACCTCAACACCACTGCATGGACTGACCACTCCAGAGTCCAGAACCTCAACACCACTGAATGGACTGACAACCCCAGAGTCCAGAACTCCAACACCACTGAATGGACCGAACACCCCAGAGTCTAGAGCCTCAACACCAATGAATTGACCGACCACCCCAGAGTCTAGAACCTCAACACCACTGAATTGACCAACCATCCCAGAGTCTAGAACCTCAACACCACTGAATGGACTGACCATCCCAGAGTCCAGAACCTCAACACCACTGAATCGACTGACCACCCCAAAGTCCAGAACCTCAACACCACTGAACGGACTGACCATCCCAGAGTCCAGAACCTCAACACCACTGAATGGACCGACCACCCCAGAGTCCAGAACCTCAACACCACTGAATGGACTGACCACCCCAGAGTCTAGAACCTCAACACCACTGAATTGACCAACCACCCCAGAGTCCAGAACCTCAACACCACTGAATGGACTGACCACCCCAAAGTCCAGAACCTCAACACCACTGAATGGACTGACCACCCCAGAGTCCAGAACCTCAACACAACTGAATGGACTGACCATCCCAGAGTCCAGAACCTCAACACCACTGTGTTTGGAGTTATTAGGATGGTGAGAATCAGTTTTAGTCCACAACAACGATGACGGTGTCCTCTCCTCCCCTGCTGTACTACTCCTCCCACAACAGGAGGTGCTCTCAGCAGCTTTCCAAACCCAGGAGGACTGAAATTAAACAGCGGCGCTGCTGTATCACTCCCCCGTCTGCTGGGCGAGCGAGCCTGGATCCTTTTAAACACCCCGAGGGACTCGCAACGATCCGGCCCAAAACACAAATTAGTATGCGGTGCTGAGGGCGAGCCGGCGGTCTAGGCTCTCATTAAAACCGCTGCTAATGAACTTGCGCGGATCCGGATTAGATCTGACAAAAGAAGATCGTGTTCTGCCCCAACATAACACCGCTCCGTGGGCAGATTAGCCCCGAGTGGCGAGGTGAGGGATTATTTGCCCACCAACAATTAAGCGAAAGGAGACGCCGAGCGAAGCCCACGTCGCCCGAGTTTAGCGCCCATAAGGCTTAGACGATCTCCGGGAAAGACGGGAGGCCGCGATGATATCCGATCCCTCGAATCAATTAAAAGTTGAGATAATTCCAGAAGATTAGCACGTCTCTTTGAAGATACCTCCCAAAGTCAACAGCAAAATCCTGGCAGGGAAATCACTCCAGAGCTCGCAGCGGATTTAAAACATTAAACATTATATGCTAATGCTTTCTTCTGCACTCCATGAAGTTCAAAGCATTAACCAGGTAAGTGTGAGGTACGATCTCCAGAGTGCTGCCAAACTGCTGTGAATAAAATTATCTAAAGTATTTAAATCTAAATTTATTAATCTAAATAAATTATACTGATATGATTAACAGGTTCTGGCCATCAATCTCATAATATGACTTATAGTTATTGATATAACCGATATTAACTTTATCTATAAGTCCCCATATACACCAATATACTGCTTACATCTCCACCCACTGTCCACTGTATCAGCTCCACTGACCATACAGGACCTACACTCACTGTCCACTGTATCAGCTCCACTGACCATACAGGACCTCCACTCACTGTCCACTGTATCAGCTCCACTGACCATACAGGACCTACACTCACTGTCCACTGTATCAGCTCCACTGACCATACAGGACCTCCACTCACTGTCCACTGTATCAGCTCCACTGACCATACAGGACCTACACTCACTGTCCACTGTATCAGCTCCACTGACCATACAGGGCCTACACTCACTGTCCACTGTATCAGCTCCACTGACCGTACAGGACCTCCACTCACTGTCCACTGTATCAGCTCCACTGACCATACAGGACCTACACTCACTGTCCACTGTATCAGCTCCACTGACCATACAGGACCTACACTCACTGTCCACTGTATCAGCTCCACTGACCATACAGGGCCTACACTCACTGTCCACTGTATCAGCTCCACTGACCATACAGGACCTACACTCACTGTCCACTGTATCAGCTCCACTGACCATACAGGGCCTACACTCACTGTCCACTGTATCAGCTCCACTGACCATACAGGACCTCCACTCACTGTCCACTGTATCAGCTCCACTGACCATACAGGACCTCCACTCACTGTCCACTGTATCAGCTCCACTGACCATACAGGAGCTCCACTTACAGACTGTAGTTCATCTGATTCTCTGTATATTTTATTACTCTGTTCTTTAATGATCAGGACCCCCACAGGACCACCACAGAGCAGATACTATTAGGGAGGTGGGTCATTCTCAGCACTGCAGTCACACTGATGTGGTGGTGGTGTGTTAGTGTTTGTGTGAAAGCTTCACAATCTCACACCAGAGTACTTGCACACTCTTGCACTGGAGCACTTGCATGCTCTCACACCATAATACCTGCATGCTCTCACACCGGAGTACCTGCACACTTTTGCACCGGAGCACCTGCACGCACCTGCACACTCTCGCACCTGCACAATCTTATTTCCCCATTATAAACCACCACGTTCACTCAGATCACAGGATGCTGGTTTTCTATTTGTTCCTAAAATTCAGAAAACCTCAATGGGGGGAAGAGCTTTTTCCTACAAAGCCCCCAAACTGTGGAATAATCTCCCAGTTAATGTTCGAGACTCGGACACAGACTGGTTTAGTTTAGCTTCTGTTGATTAATCTTCTCCTTTAGGTAAGGGTAGGAGATCTGGGGCTTCATGGACACAGAGGTTTACGGTAAACTGAGATGCTGTTGTCCCACCACTTCACACGATCAGACAGGTTTGTTGGTGGTGGAGTGGGGGGACCCCAGTGTCTCAGGGCACTCTCATGTCTGTGTTATCTTCTGGTTCTCTCCTTTTAGTTCATGCTGTTTATAATCAGAGTCGCCAGCTCCATTCTGAAACACTTCACATCCTCCATACTGATCCAAACTAGAACTAACTCTGACCCTGAGATAGTGACTGTCCTCCTGTCCTGCTGAATACTGTTGGAGGACTGATCATCAGGGCCTCCTCCTCTTCTCCTGGCACCCACCAGTTCTCATCTACATTCGTTCTTCATCTGCTACACCCTCGACTGCATCACTGTATCATCCAGATGTAGCACCTGTTCAGGTTCTAAAGTGTTTACTGTTCAGACTCAGATTCTCTCAGATTTTACTTTGAATTTATCTTAATAAACTGTAAATACTGTCTGATCAGAGGAGGACGGGTCTCCCCTGGTGAGTCTTGGCTCCTCCCAAGGTTTCTTCCTCCAGTCTGAAGGAGTTGTTCTTGCCACTGTTGCGTCTGGCTTGCTCACAGGGGGATACGTGTTGTGACTTAATGTTTTCAAACTCATGCAAAGCTGCTTTGTGACATCGTAAAACCGAGATATAAATAAACTTGAATATGAAAAAAAATATTAAACAATCAATGAATCAAATGGATCAAACAAAACAAGGCAAATCAAGCCCGACAGCCCGATTTCTAACGCAGCGGCGGCTCCTGGAACTTCGCTTGTTCTCCCTAAATTGAGGCCCTTTCTTGTTTTTCTTTCCACTGCTGTGTTTTCCTGTTTTCCCCGTAATTATGACCAGCCTCACGGACCCAAACGGAATGATGAATGAGCTGCCGCTGCATCAGATTTGACGCTATCAGACTACTCTTGAAGATGCAATTGCAACATTCACCTCAAAGCTAAGCAACACAGTTTAGACTCCAGGCGACTTCTACCCACAATTCCTGCGTAATTAAATTAGTTCAGATGTAAACAGAGTCGTTCAGAGAGGTTCTGTGTGAAACTCTCTGTTCTAGATACAGTCAGATCTGCTCACAGTGGTGGTGAATGGAACCAGGGATTTTACAGAAAATCTAATAAATCTGATACTTTTAGTGATTTTTACAACCTGTCCTAATAATTTAGAGTCATTACACCATATAAAACTTACAAGTATTACCAGCCGGGGTTTCCTTTAAACATCCAGCATGGAAACAGGTGATCCAACTGATATATATAGATAGATAGATAGATAGATAGATAGATAGATAGATAGATAGATAGATAGATAGATAGATAGATAGATAGATAGATAGATAGACACTTTATTGATCCCGAAGGAAATTTAGCAGCCAGTAGCAGTTACACAGAACAAAAACACAGTACAAAAAACAATAAGGTATATAAAGAAGAATAAAGAATTCCAATAGTAAAAAGAATATATACCAGAACATATGAATACACAATATACACCCTGACTGTAGGTAAAAAGGTAGTGCAGTATATCGTATATAGTATATATAGTATATATACTGTACTATAGTATATAGTCGCTATGAGAACTCCCTCGCTTAGTCACAAGAGAGTTGTCTGAAATACCTCAAAGCTGAGGATTCTCACGGAGCTCTTGTAAAAACATGTGAACGGGGAGTTTGTTCCTCTCTCCTGTCTCCATTACCAGCCGCTGTAAAAGGTTCACCGCGAGGTTAACCAAACACAACTCTCGGGCCTCTTCTGCAGGTGATTGGGTATTGATTTAGCGTCAGTGCGTTGGATGAGACCGGCACAGTGCTGCTCACTTAGAGCACCGAGGACCGCAGTCTGGACTGCGATGACCCCCGCAATCCCGCCCCTGGCATCGTTAGCCCCTCTTTAGACTAATACACCACGTTAAAAAAAGACAAAGCCTGCTCAGGACCAGCGTCTACAAACGCAAGAGGGGCTTGTAAGTGCTGCCCAAGATGCCCCTCGGGAAAGATAGGCTCCAGCGAGGAAGGCGATGCCGTCCATAACGGCGGCGCCTACGGTTTTAAAAGTGGTCCACATCTGTCGGGCTGAGGTCGTATTCCCAATTATTCTTTTACAGCCTTGCAGAAATGAGTTCGGAGGCACAGTGTGGGTTCGTTTAACGCATGGGAGGGGACCAATCCCATGCCGTTTCCGCTTGCCTCGATTAATAAGACGAGCGGGCTTCGGCGAGGCGGATTGAGAAGTGGCGTGAACGGAGGGGAGGTCACATTAGTATTCCGCGCCACAGAGGGCGGCTAAGTCCTCGCGAAGGCTTTTCTGCCACACAGAAATCAGAAAGCATGTCAAAGAGCCTGAGCTCTTTTATCTGCCACCAAGCAAAACTAACGAGCAGCAGGAGAGAGGAGAGGGAAATAGAGACCGAGAAGAGAAGAGAGGTGCTACACTCTCTCTCTCTCTCTCGCTCTCTCTCTCTCTCTACTCCAGAGCCACAGGCCCCCCTACACTTCCTCAGAGGCTCTTCATTTCAGCAGGGGAAAGATCGCGACAGTCACGCCCCGCTGAGGGACACGCTGCCTTCCAGAGATAAACGCCATCATAACATTGCCTAATTATTTGTCTAATCGTGTGACATGCTATCCAGCTAAGCGTTGAAACAAGAGAAGACAAGCAGAAAAGCACACGAGGAAAAGTTGTTGACTGGAGATCTCCGAGGACGGAAGCGATTGGACAGGGACTCCACAAAAAGCAGGACTGCTGTCTTGCAAGGGTATGGAGCACCTTCAGAAATCTCCAGCAAGCATTTGCTTACTTGCAAAGAAGCACTTGTTCATCTGGGGGTGAACTTTGTCTGCTCTTCCGTCCTCCAGCCAAGCGTTCTCCGGATATTCCCTTAATGCTACATTCCAAATTTCCCAGAGAACATCTGAGCATGCATGTTTCAACACGATTAGATATCTTTTTTTAAAAGATTGTCCCAAAGCAGCTTCACAGAAACCCAGACCTGAAGGCTAACGAGAAAATTGGAAATTGGAAGTGGAATAGCATGAGGATGAGAACCAAGATTCAAAGCTGGATATCCCTGAGAACATGAGGAAGACCCACTTAGAAGACTTAAGATTCAAATTAGATGATCCCCAAGAGCAAGAAGAAGATCCACAGAGAGGAACTAACTCTCAAAAGGAGAAGGCAAATGAGTGAATAAAGGTGGATGTGGCAACGCATGAGAACCAAGACTCAAAGGAATAGCTCTCTAAGAACATTAGGAGGAACTACTGAGAAGAACCAAGACTCAAAGGAGGAACTCCCTGAAAACATGATGAAGACCCACTTAGAAGACCTAATTAGAAAGTAGATGATCCCTAAGAGCTGGAAGAAGATCCACAGAGAGGTACCAACTCTCAAAAGGAGAAGGCAAATGAGTAAATAAAGGTGGATGTGGCAACACATGAGAACCAAGACTCAAAGGAATAGCTCTCTAAGAACATTAGGAGGAACTACTGAGAAGAACCAAGACTCAAAGGAGGAACTCCCTGACAACATGATGAAGACCCACTTAGAAGACCTAATTAGAAATGAGATGATCCCTAAGAGCTGGAAGAAGATCCACAGAGAGGAACCAACTCTCAAAAGGAGAAGGCTAATGACTAAATAAAGGTGGATGTGGCAATGCATGAGAACTGAGATTCAAAGGAATAGCTCTCTAAGAACATTTAGGAAGATCTGCTGAGAAGAACCAAGACTTAAAGGAGGAACGCCTTGAGAACATGAGGAGGACCCACATAGAAGACCTAAGATCCAAATTAGATGATCCCTAAGAGCAGGAAGGAGATCCACAGAGAGGTACCAACTCTTTAACGGAGAAGGCTAATGACTAAATAAAGGTAGAAGTGACAGCACATGAGAACCAAGACTCAAAGTGTTAACACTTCAAGAGCAATAGGACGAGTTCTGAGCAGGAAGAAGAACCAGCTCTCAAACAGAGATATGCCCTAATGGCATGAGGAGGAAAGACAGAGAGGAACTAAGACTCAAAAGAAGAAACTCTCTAATAGGCCTTATCCACCAATGAGAAACAGGTTCCTTTCCAGTTCCTGCCTCTAACTTCAAACTGTTCTTTGCATTTCCACCAAAACAAATCGGTTTAGAACCAGAAAAGTTTGCATCTGGAACCAAAGAATACCAGGTTCTTCAGCACGAACTGGGGCGACAGTTTGTTGTTTGTTGTTGAGGAAAGAGAAGGAAACATTGGCGACAACCCGAAAGAGCAAGCAGTGTCTGCTGAAGATCTTCTACATCTTCTTATCACAAACATTTCATCCATGAAAACAAACATACAGGTGACCTAAACACTCCACTATCCTTTCACTACTGTTTACTACCACTGTACAGCGCCCTCTGTTGGTGATGTATTTCTTGATGTTCCTTTGTTCCAATAAGAGATGGAGCAAATGCAGCCTGGTTTCCTGAATAGCACTGAAGTTCTGAGAGGCCTGAATGGGACAAGTGCAAGAACCAGAGTTAAAAAGGGCCATAGGAACCAGTGAGAGGAACCAAGATTTATAAGGAGAATCCTCCCAAGAATCTAAGAGAGTTTCCAAATGAAGCATGTGGAAGGATCACTGAGAAGAACCAAGTAGACTACCCAGTACACTGTAAACCTGGATAAGTTGATTGTACTTAAAGAGTTTGAGTGATCGCCTGAAAATATTAAAGTAACGTAAACTAGAGAAAATCAAATGGTTTGAGTAAAATCTACTTAAATATCAAAAAGAAGTAATCATTTGAGTCGAATACAAAGAAATCTAAATTTTGTAAAAAAAATATATATATTTTGTAAAATCAACCCCACTGACCATTTAATTCAACTCAACATTGAGTTTTCTGTAATCAAAATTAAGTTAAGTTAAAATAGTCTCTATAAAAAGCTGATGTTTTCTTACATCAAAAGAACACATACAGTTAAATTTAGTTTAGATTTGATTTAAAATGACATCACTGGGATCATCTAGGATGATTCTGACTCTTGAAGGGTTCAGTAGTGATGATGGCTGGTTTTGATTGGTCTAGTTAGAAAACTGTTTATCTTACAATAATTCTTAAATACAGTTTAAACATTGAAATGATAAAAACACAGTAAATTACATTTTCTAACTTTAGATCAGCATCAACTGCAGAACAACAGTTTTACACCACTTGAACACGGAAAACCACTTACCAAGTTCCAGAATGAGAAAAAGAGAGGGAAGATGGCGGCTTGGTTAATTGTAGTCCTCTGTAGTTCTTCAAGAAAAGAAAACAATGGAGAAAATGTCCACTGTAGAGAAATCCCAGCACTACATAGTTTCTGTCCGAGGAAAAGAAGTTAAACTCAGAAAACTCCAAATCTCACAGTGAAAATAGAAAAATACTTCAAACCTTTACAAGCTCCACTAAACAACTCTAACTAGTCCTGATTGAACTGACCAATGAGAATCTGGCAAGGTGCTACAGGGGCGTGGTCCAAGCTAAAACCTGATGTTTTAAGTTTGTTCAACTTAAAAATATTAGTGTATCAGTTATTATTTCAAAATAGTAGAACATACTAAACATTTTAAGTAACGAAATAAAACTTTTGCTTTTAAGCAATTATTACACAAACTCTTTATACAGAAACTAATTACAGGTTAACAGTATAGTATGAGGAGAACCTTAGAGAACTTCCCTGAAATTATAAGAAAGAACCACTAAGAGGAGGCCATCTGGCGCTAGTCAGTCAGAAAACTGTTTTAAAGAAGTTACACATCCAGTTTATCTTGGCAGCACAATTTCCAAGACACAGTTTAGGAGCTCGTGCAGGGATTGGCAGTCTTGACAGTGGAGTCTGACACTTCTGACACCATCAGAGGAGATCCGTTCCTCATCCCTCGTATAAACCTGTATGTCACAAAACTGTGTGATTTGAACTTCCATCACTAATTTCTGCTCAGTATGAACCACGACTGCTCACAGGAATGCCAACATTATGCTAAACGGAAAGCGAGCGTGGAAGGTCAGCGACCGTGGTGGCAACAATCACGTCGACAATCACTCCGTGGATAATCACTGTCCAACATCCTGTGCTGAAGAAGCTAGCGCCTGCGAGCGTCGCAGCTCTGTCTCCTCGCTCTCGCGTCACTGTTTTTCTTGTTTTTGCGGCTCCATTATGACGAGCCTCATTGCCCTGAGAGATGTGATGAACGTCTCGTCACTGCAATGGACCGTGATGATATGAGACGTTTTCACATCAGCTGCTGTCCTCGGAGCTCTCGCAGACGAAGCTGTTATCTGCAGAAATCCATCTCACTGAGCTCTAAGGAGCAACTGTGGATTTCACATTAAAGCTAAATAGCAAAGCTTTGATTAATGCTTAGTTTGCTAGAACTCGTCTACTGGAGGAACCACTGGAACGGTTCTTATTCCATTGGCCACCGAGGGTCCAGGTTTATGCTGAACTTGCAGCTTATTTGACAACTTCATCTCACCTTGATATGATAAACTATCCCATCCGTCATCTTCAGCTTTATCCCGCTAGTCAGGGTCACGGGGGGGCTGGAGCCGATCCCAGCGTCATCGGGTGAAGGTGCATCAACCTAACATGCCTGTGTTTGGACTGTGGGAGGAAGCACTCAAGCACGGAGAGAACATACACACTCAGAACCACCCAGACCAAGAATCCAACCCAGATCATCTTACTGTGAGGAGACAGTGCTGAACACTACACCACCATACTGACCACTACACCACCATACTAACCACTACACCACCATACTAACCACTACACCACCATACTAACCACTACACCACCACACTAACCACTACACCACCATACTAACCACTACACCACCATACTGAACACTACACCACCATACTGACCACTACACCACCATACTAACCACTACACCACCACACTAACCACTACACCACCATACTAACCACTACACCACCGTACTAACCACTACACCACCATACTAACCACTACACCACCATACTGACCACTACACCACCGTACTAACCACTACACCACCATACTAACCACTACACCACCATACTAACCATTACACCACCATACTAACTACTACACCACCATACTGACCACTACACCACCATACTAACCACTACACCACCATACTAACCACTACACCACCATACTAACCACTACACCACCATACTAACCACTACACCACCATACTAACCACTACACCATCATACTAACCACTACACCACCATACTAACCACTACACCACCATACTAACCACTACACCACCATACTAACCACTACACCAACGTACTGACCACTACACCATCATACTAACCACTACACCACCATACTAACCACTACACCACCATACTGTGCCTTTATATTTATAGTAAATCTGCATTGTTATATTTGTTAAACCTGCCAAAGTGGTTGTACCGTGTTGGGATGTTTTAAAAGTTTAAAATGTTTGGTCCTGGTTTTAGCTGACCTAGCTTACCAACGGCTCCACCTCAGGCTTCAGCTTCTCTCATCAGTTAACCACCAGTCCATATGGCCATGTGGAGATTTTATTAAAGAAATGTCTCCAAGGTCTGAAATACAGGGGTTCCTGTAGGGTCTGGGACCCTGTTATTAATGTTTTTTCACCCCTAAATGTCTGCCTCACAATTCTATGATAATAATAATAATAATAATAATAATAATAATAATAATAATAATAATAATAATATAAAATTATTATGAGTGAAGCTGCTTGCTAGAGAATCAAATAGATGCTGAAATATAAACCTACAAAGCTTTTGTCTTAACTAATTACAGCATTGCAGCACTGCTCTGCCTCCACCAATCACAGTGTAGCTTCTATAACTATAGCTGGCACACCTTCACAGCATGTCGCACCATGTTTACTAGCTTGAATCCCAATTTAGGGAGAGGCGAGTAGAAAGCGAGAAAGAGGAATTCTTTCTGGAAAAGAGCTTTTCTACAAGATCCACTGTTAAACCAGTTACTTTGATACCATTGAAGCCAGCATCAGCACCACTATGTGGGCTAAGCAAGCAGTCAGCCAACACTGGATTAGCCCGTCAACATGGGACCCCCCCCCGGTACCAGGGGACATTCTGTATACATGTTATCCTGTTTGTGAGCCTCTGCCTGTTTTATCGTGTTACTGTGATGCACACTGACTGGCCAAAACATCAACCGACTTGAGGAACCTCATTTGACTGACGGGCCTCTGACAGATGATTCAGCTCAGCAGCTTTCAGGAGGCAGCTGAGGTAAGAACCGCGCTCATTGTTGTGGCTAATATTAGTGGTGGTGTTGCTAAGAGTAAACGGGGTCTAAGGAGGGTGGGCTGTGCATTTAACTAGTTACCCTCCATTGCCATGTCCTCTTGTGCCGCCCCCTCCCTTGGTTTCTTGTTTCTTTGTTTCTTGTTGTCTCTTGAAGTACATACAAATAACGGGGCATCCCGTGGCCACTGCAACAGCCACCATGTTGTTAGACACAGTACAACAACAAAAACAACAACCTTTATTTTTAGAGCACTTCATTTAAAAACTGGTGGAGCTCAAAATGCTTGACAGACAGGTTTCCTCAATAATTACTCTTAATTAGCCAAAAATACAGATCAGGTTTATAAGAAGATATAGAGTATTAATGAGTCGCTGAGTTACAGAGAGAGGTTTATAAGCGTGTATTTAAAGAGACTCTGAGCTGGACTGTCTAACAGAAGCTGAACTGAGTTCCACAGTTTAGAAGCAGAAGAGCTGAAAGAGGTTCTCCAGGTTCTCTGTATGTTACTGAAGGTGTTTGTACAGAAGGTCAGTATCTGCAGATCTAAGATCAGCAGCTGGAACATAAACAGAGAGACGTTCTGTGATGTAGCAGGTTCTAGATTATATCGAGTACAGAAGTTTAAAGTGTGTTCTAAATGATACAGGTAGTCAGTGCAGCTCTTTAAAACAGGACTGATCTGAGATCTGTTTAGTGTTTGTTAGGATCCCAGTAAGAGACCATTACAGTGATCAACTCTGACCATTACAGTGATCAACTCTGACCATTACAGTGATCAACTCTGACCATTACAGTGATCAACTCTGACCACTACAGCGATCAACTCTGAACATTACAGTGATCAACTCTGACTATTACAGTCATCAACTCTGACCATTACAGTCATCAACTCTGACCATTACAGTCATCAACTCTGACCACTACAGTCATCAACTCTGACCACTACAGTCATCAACTCTGACCATTACAGTGATCAACTCTGACTATTACAGTCATCAACTCTGACCATTACAGTCATCAACTCTGACCACTACAGTCATCAACTCTGACCACTACAGTCATCAACTCTGACCACTACAGTCATCAACTCTGACCATTACAGTGATCAACTCTGACTATTACAGTGATCAACTCTGACTATTACAGTGATCAACCCTGACCACTACAGTCATCAACTCTGACCACTACAGTCATCAACTCTGACCATTACAGTGATCAACTCTGACTATTACAGTGATCAACTCTGACTATTACAGTGATCAACCCTGACCACTACAGTCATCAACTCTGACCATTACAGTGATCAACTCTGACCATTACACTGATCAACTCTGACCATTACAGTGATCAACTCTGACTATTACAGTGATCAACCCTGACCACTACAGTCATCAACTCTGACCACTACAGTCATCAACTCTGACCATTACAGTGATCAACTCTGACTATTACAGTGATCAACTCTGACTATTACAGTGATCAACTCTGACTATTACAGTGATCAACCCTGACCACTACAGTCATCAACTCTGACCACTACAGTCATCAACTCTGACCATTACAGTGATCAACTCTGACTATTACAGTGATCAACTCTGACTATTACAGTGATCAACCCTGACCACTACAGTCATCAACTCTGACCATTACAGTGATCAACTCTGACCATTACACTGATCAACTCTGACCATTACAGTCATCAACTCTGACTATTACAGTGATCAACTCTGACTATTACAGTGATCAACCCTGACCACTACAGTCATCAACTCTGACTATTACAGTGATGAACTCTGACTATTACAGTCATCAACTCTGACCATTACAGTGATCAACTCTGACCACTACAGTCATCAACTCTGACTATTACAGCGATCAACTCTGACCATTACAGCGATCAACTCTGACCATTACAGTGATCAACTCTGACCATTACAGTGATCAACTCTGACTATTACAGTGATCAACTCTGACCACTACAGTCATCAACTCTGACTATTACAGTGATCAACTCTGACCACTACAGTCATCAACTCTGACTATTACAGTGATCAACTCTGACCATTACAGTCATCAACTCTGACCACTACAGTCATCAACTCTGACTATTACAGAGATCAACTCTGACTATTACAGTGATCAACTCTGACTATTACAGTGATCAACTCTGACCACTACAGTCATCAACTCTGACTATTACAGTGATCAACTCTGACCATTACAGTGATCAACTCTGACTATTACAGTGATCAACTCTGACCATTACAGTGATCAACTCTGACTATTACAGTGATCAACCCTGACCACTACAGTCATCAACTCTGACTATTACAGTGATCAACTCTGACCACTACAGTCATCAACTCTGACTATTACAGTGATGAACTCTGACTATTACAGTCATCAACTCTGACCATTACAGTGATCAACTCTGACCACTACAGTCATCAACTCTGACTATTACAGCGATCAACTCTGACCATTACAGCGATCAACTCTGACCATTACAGTGATCAACTCTGACCATTACAGTCATCAACTCTGACTATTACAGTGATCAACTCTGACCATTACAGTGATCAACTCTGACTATTACAGCGATCAACTCTGACCATTACAGTCATCAACTCTGACTATTACAGTGATCAACTCTGACTATTACGGTCATCAACTCTGACTATTACAGTGATCAACTCTGACCACTACAGTCATCAACTCTGACTATTACAGTGATCAACTCTGACTATTACGGTCATCAACTCTGACTATTACAGTGATCAACTCTGACCATTACAGTCATCAACTCTGACCACTACAGTCATCAACTCTGACTATTACAGAGATCAACTCTGACTATTACAGTCATCAACTCTGACCATTACAGTGATCAACTCTGACTATTACAGAGATCAACTCTGACTATTACAGTCATCAACTCTGACCATTACAGTCATCAACTCTGACCACTACAGTCATCAACTCTGACTATTACAGAGATCAACTCTGACTATTACAGTCATCAACTCTGACCATTACAGTGATCAACTCTGACCATTACAGTGATCAACTCTGACTATTACAGTGATCAACTCTGACCATTACAGTGATCAACTCTGACTATTACAGTGATCAACTCTGACCATTACAGTGATCAACTCTGACCAATACAGTGATCAACTCTGACTATTACAGTGATCAACTCTGACCACTACAGTCATCAACTCTGACTATTACAGTGATCAACTCTGACCATTACAGTGATCAACTCTGACTATTACAGTGATCAACTCTGACCATTACAGTGATCAACTCTGACCAATACAGTGATCAACTCTGACTATTACAGTGATCAACTCTGACCACTACAGTCATCAACTCTGACTATTACAGTGATCAACTCTGACCAATACAGTGATCAACTCTGACTATTACAGTGACCAACTCTGACTATTACAGTCATCAACTCTGACCACTACACTCATCAACTCTGACTATTACAGTGATCAACTCTGACCATTACAGTGATCAACTCTGACTATTACAGTGATCAACTCTGACCATTACAGTGATTAACTCTGACCACTACAGTCATCAACTCTGGCTATTACGGTGATCAACTCTGACCACTACAGTCATCAACTCTGACTATTACAGTGATCAACTCTGACCAATACAGTGATCAACTCTGACCATTACAGTGACCAACTCTGACTATTACAGTCATCAACTCTGACCACTACAGTCATCAACTCTGACTATTACAGTGATCAACTCTGACCATTACAGTGATCAACTCTGACTATTACAGTGATCAACTCTGACCATTACAGTGATTAACTCTGACCACTACAGTCATCAACTCTGGCTATTACGGTGATCAACTCTGACTATTACAGTCATCAACTCTGACCATTACAGTCATCAACTCTGACCACTACAGTCATCAACTCTGACTATTACAGAGATCAACTCTGACTATTACAGTCATCAACTCTGACCATTACAGTGATCAACTCTGACTATTACAGTCATCAACTCTGACCATTACAGTCATCAACTCTGACCACTACAGTCATCAACTCTGACTATTACAGTGATCAACTCTGACCACTACAGTCATCAACTCTGACTATTACAGTGATCAACTCTGACCATTACAGTGATCAACTCTGACTATTACAGTGATCAACTCTGACCATTACAGTGATCAACTCTGACTATTACAGTGATCAACTCTGACCATTACAGTGATCAACTCTGACCAATACAGTGATCAACTCTGACCATTACAGTGATCAACTCTGACCATTACAGTGACCAACTCTGACTATTACAGTCATCAACTCTGACCACTACAGTCATCAACTCTGACTATTACAGTGATCAACTCTGACCATTACAGTGATCAACTTTGACCAATACAGTGATCAACTCTGACCATTACAGTGATCAACTCTGACCATTACAGTGACCAACTCTGACTATTACAGTCATCAACTCTGACCACTACAGTCATCAACTCTGACTATTACAGTGATCAACTCTGACCATTACAGTGATCAACTCTGACTATTATAGTGATCAACTCTGACCATTACAGTGATCAACTCTGACCACTACAGTCATCAACTCTGGCTATTACGGTGATCAACTCTGACCATTACAGTCATCAACTCTGACTATTACAGAGATCAACTCTGACTATTACAGTCATCAACTCTGACCATTACAGTCATCAACTCTGACCACTACAGTCATCAACTCTGACTATTACAGTGATCAACTCTGACCACTACAGTCATCAACTCTGACTATTACAGTGATCAACTCTGACCATTACAGTGATCAACTCTGACTATTACAGTGATCAACTCTGACCATTACAGTCATCAACTCTGACCATTACAGTGATCAACTCTGACCATTACAGTGATCAACTCTGACTATTACAGTGATCAACTCTGACCATTACAGTGATCAACTCTCACCAATACAGTGATCAACTCTGACTATTACAGTGATCAACTCTGAACATTACAGTGATCAACTCTGACTATTACAGTGATCAACTCTGACTATTACAGTGATCAAACGTTAGCGACATGGTAACAGACAAGAAGCTTCCACCACTGTCTGATCTTGATGCTCATCCTATGAACCTGTACGCTACAAATAGGTAGAGTCAGATTTCCATCAGGAGGCTAATTCCTCTCCTCAATATGTAACCCATGACCACTCAGCAATGCTAACATAATGCTAAACGAGACGCTAGCAGGAAAGGTCACGGATCTCAGTGGGAGCGTTCACGTCAACACCATGGCTAATCACTGCGGCTGAGCAGCACTCTGACGCCGGTGAAGGCAGCATCCAAACCTGCCGGTGTCAGAGCCTTGCCGGGTCATCAGCATGCAAGTGTCGCTATGCTTCATTAGCGCAAATAAGGAGCAGGTGGTGCCGAGTCGCGCGTCAGAAATGGGTAGCTGTGAGAGACAGGAAGGACACGGCAGGCCAAACGAAGCAAACAGCAAAGAGAACAAGAAAGAGAGCGAGCCAAAAACAACAACAACAATAGAAGAAAACAGATAATAGACCTGTCGGGGGGTCAGCAGCCGAGGGAGGAGAGGAGGACTCGGGGCAGGAAGGGAAAGAGACACATCAGAAAAGAACAAGAGGAAATCTAACAGCCCAGCATAACTCTTTGTGCCGGGTCCGTGCAGGTCCCTGCCCGCTGCCTCGGGAGCGGCGCGCCCCGCGCCGGGCCTGTCAGGGAGAGGGATGAAGGCCAGGGAGGCAAAACGCAGGAACGGCACGCAACTCCCATTACGGCGCTCCATTATCGACTGCCCCCAGCCGTCGTCCTTCCAAAACCACACCGCTGCCCCCATAGATTATTCCACACCACCAAATGTCATCCGTTTCCCACTCCGACCCGGGAGTTCTCACAACAAACTGCCTCCGGGGCAGCAGGGGCAAGCCACACTTCTCTCCCATGAACAATTCATCAAGAAACGATGCCTTTGGTGCGCGTGGTGCAATCGATAATGTATATATACTCGCCGTGGAGGGAAAATGCAGCGTATGCTTCCTCTCTGGAATCTGTTCCCTGCTATTCGCTTCCTCTGCCTCTCGCACACGAACTGAAACACACAGCTCTAACTTTCGCACCGCTTAAGGGAACTTCCTTGTGTCCGTCTGCAGCGCTATTCCCGCTAGGACACCACAGCGTGCAATTTTCCCAGCGCGTCAAACTGCTCCCCGCAAATCTGCTCAGAGAGAAACGTACAGAACTGCAGAGTCATGTCAGAGCGCCGGGCAGATAAGTCACGCAGCCGCCGAGATAAAGAGAGCCTGAGTTTAACCAGACTCGGAGCCTCGGTTAGCAGATCTCCCTCCCAGCCCGACTCCGTCAGAGTCCCGGAACCTCCAGCGACAGAGAATTAATTTATTTGAGTGTCCAGAGGTCACGTGGTTACAAATAGAGGCTGTTTTTGCTTTAACTTTGTATATTTACACTCATAGTTCATTTTATAAGCTCCACTTACCATGAAAGAGCACTTAACCCTTACACTAACACTAAACCCTAATTCCTACACTAACACTAAACCCTAACTCCTACACTAACACTAAACACTAACTCCTACACTAACACTAAACCCTAACCCCTACACTAACACTAAACCCTAACTCCTACACTAACACTAAACCCTAACTCCTACACTAACACTAAACCCTAACTCCTACACTAACACTAAACCCTAACTCCTACACTAACACTAAACCCTAACTCCTACACTAACACTAAACCCTAACTCCTACACTAACACTAAACCCTAACTCCTACACTAACACTAAACACTAACTCCTACACTAACACTAAACCCTAACTCCTACACTAACACTAAACCCTAACTCCTACACTAACACTAAACCCTAACTCCTACACTAACACTAAACCCTAACCCCTACACTAACACTAAACACTAACTCCTACACTAACACTAAACCCTAACCCCTACACTAACACTAAACACTAACTCCTACACTAACACTAAACCCTAACTCCTACACTAACACTAAACCCTAACTCCTACACTAACACTAAACCCTAACCCCTACACTAACACTAAACCCTAACTCCTACACTAACACTAAACACTAACTCCTACACTAACACTAAACCCTAACTCCTACACTAACACTAAACACTAACTCCTACACTAACACTAAACCCTAACCGCTACACTAACACTAAACCCTAATCCCTACACTAACACTAAACCCTAACTCCTACACTAACACTAAACACTAACCCCTACACTAACACTAAACACTAACTCCTACACTAACACTAAACCCTAACTCCTACACTAACACTAAACCCTAACCCCTACACTAACACTAAACCCTAACCCCTACACTAACACTAAACACTAACTCCTACACTAACACTAAACCCTAACTCCTACACTAACACTAAACACTAACTCCTACACTAACACTAAACCCTAACCCCTACACTAACACTAAACCCTAACCCTACACTAACACTAAACCCTAACTCCTACACTAACACTAAACACTAACTCCCTACACTAACACTAAACCCTAACCCCTACACTAACACTAAACCCTAATCCCTACACTAACACTAAACCCTAACCCCTACACTAACACTAAACCCTAACTCCTACACTAACACTAAACCCTAACTCCTACACTAACACTAACCCTAACTCCTACACTAACACTAAACCCTAACTCCTACACTAACACTAAACACTAACTCCTACACTAACACTAAACCCTAACTCCTACACTAACACTAACACTAACTCCTACACAACACTAAACCCTAACCCCTACACTAACATTAAACCCTAACTCCTACACTAACACTAAACACTAACTCCTACACTAACACTAAACCCTAACTCCTACACTAACACTAAACCCTAACTCCTACACTAACACTAAACCCTAACCCCTACACTAACACTAAACACTAACTCCTACACTAACACTAAACCCTAACCCCTACACTAACACTAAACACTAACTCCTACACTAACACTAAACCCTAACTCCTACACTAACACTAAACCCTAACTCCTACACTAACACTAAACCCTAACCCCTACACTAACACTAAACCCTAACTCCTACACTAACACTAAACCCTAACCCCTACACTAACACTAAACCCTAACTCCTACACTAACACTAAACCCTAACTCCTACACTAACACTAAACCCTAACCCCTACACTAACACTAAACCCTAACCCCTACACTAACACTAAACCCTAACTCCTACACTAACACTAAACCCTAACTCTTACACTAACACTAAACCCTAACTCCTACACTAACATTAAACCCTAACTCCTACACTAACACTAAACCCTAATCCTACACTAACACTAAACCCTAACCCCTACACTAACACTAAACACTAACTCCTACACTAACACTAAACCCTAACTCCTACACTAACACTAAACCCTAACTCCTACACTAACACTAAACCCTAATCCCTACACTAACACTAAACCCTAACCCTACACTAACACTAAACACTAACTCCTACACTAACACTAAACCCTAACTCCTACACTAACACTAAACCCTAACTCCTACACTAACACTAAACCCTAACTCCTACACTAACACTAAACCCTAACTCCTACACTAACACTAAACACTAACTCCTACACTAACACTAAACCCTAACCCCTACACTAACACTAAACACTAACTCCTACACTAACACTAAACCCTAACCCCTACACTAACACTAAACCCTAATCCCTACACTAACACTAAACCCTAACTCCTACACTAACACTAAACACTAACCCCTACACTAACACTAAACACTAACTCCTACACTAACACTAAACCCTAACTCCTACACTAACACTAAACCCTAACCCCTACACTAACACTAAACCCTAACCCCTACACTAACACTAAACACTAACTCCTACACTAACACTAAACCCTAACTCCTACACTAACACTAAACACTAACTCCTACACTAACACTAAACCCTAACCCCTACACTAACACTAAACCCTAATCCCTACACTAACACTAAACCCTAACTCCTACACTAACACTAAACACTAACTCCTACACTAACACTAAACCCTAACCCCTACACTAACACTAAACCCTAATCCCTACACTAACACTAAACCCTAACCCCTACACTAACACTAAACCCTAACTCCTACACTAACACTAAACCCTAACTCCTACACTAACACTAAACCCTAACTCCTACACTAACACTAAACCCTAACTCCTACACTAACACTAAACACTAACTCCTACACTAACACTAAACCCTAACTCCTACACTAACACTAAACACTAACTCCTACACTAACACTAAACCCTAACCCCTACACTAACACTAAACCCTAACTCCTACACTAACACTAAACACTAACTCCTACACTAACACTAAACCCTAACTCCTACACTAACACTAAACCCTAACTCCTACACTAACACTAAACCCTAACCCCTACACTAACACTAAACACTAACTCCTACACTAACACTAAACCCTAACCCCTACACTAACACTAAACACTAACTCCTACACTAACACTAAACCCTAACTCCTACACTAACACTAAACCCTAACTCCTACACTAACACTAAACCCTAACCCCTACACTAACACTAAACCCTAACTCCTACACTAACACTAAACCCTAACCCCTACACTAACACTAAACCCTAACTCCTACACTAACACTAAACCCTAACTCCTACACTAACACTAAACCCTAACCCCTACACTAACACTAAACCCTAACCCCTACACTAACACTAAACCCTAACTCCTACACTAACACTAAACCCTAACTCTTACACTAACACTAAACCCTAACTCCTACACTAACATTAAACCCTAACTCCTACACTAACACTAAACCCTAATCCCTACACTAACACTAAACCCTAACCCCTACACTAACACTAAACACTAACTCCTACACTAACACTAAACCCTAACTCCTACACTAACACTAAACCCTAACTCCTACACTAACACTAAACCCTAATCCCTACACTAACACTAAACCCTAACCCCTACACTAACACTAAACACTAACTCCTACACTAACACTAAACCCTAACTCCTACACTAACACTAAACCCTAACTCCTACACTAACACTAAACCCTAACTCCTACACTAACACTAAACCCTAACTCCTACACTAACACTAAACACTAACTCCTACACTAACACTAAACCCTAACTCCTACACTAACACTAAACCCTAACTCCTACATTTACACTAAACCCTAACTCCTACACTTACACTAAACCCTAACTCCTACACTAACACTAAACCCTAACTCCTACATTTACACTAAACCCTAACTCCTACACTTACACTAAACACTAACTCCTACACTAACACTAAACCCTAACTCCTACATTTACACTAAACCCTAACTCCTACACTTACACTAAACACTAACTCCTACACTAACACTAAACCCTAACTCCTACACTAACACTAAACCCTAACTCCTACACTAACACTAAACCCTAACTCCTACACTAACAATAAACCCTAACCCCTACACTAACACTAAACCCTAACTCCTACACTAACACTAAACCCTAACCCCTACACTAACACTAAACCCTAACTCCTACGCTAACACTAAACCCTAACTCCTACACTAACACTAAACACTAACTCCTACACTAACACTAAACCCTAACCCTTACACTAACACTAAACCCTAACTCTTACGCTAACACTAAACCCTAACTCCTACGCTAACACTAAACCCTAACCCCTACGCTAACACTAAACCCTAACCCCTACGCTAACACTAAACCCTAACTCCTACGCTAACACTAAACCCTAACCCCTACGCTAACACTAAACCCTAACTCCTACACTAGCACTAAACCCTAACTTCTACGCTAACACTAAACCCTAACTCCTACGCTAACACTAAACCCTAACTCCTACACTAACACTAAACCCTAACCCCTACACTAACACTAAACCCTAACCCCTACACTAACACTAAACCCTAACCCCTTAACTAACACTAAACCCTAACCCCTACACTAACACTAAACCCTAACTCCTACACTTACACTAAACCCTAACTCCTACACTAACACTAAACCCTAACTCCTACACTAACACTAAACCCTAACTCCTACACTTACACTAAACACTAACCCCTACACTAACACTAAACACTAACTCCTACACTAACACTAAACACTAACTCCTACACTAACACTAAACCCTAATCCCTACACTAACACTAAACCCTAACTCCTACACTAACAATAAACCCTAACCCCTACACTAACACTAAACCCTAACCCCTACACTAACACTAAACCCTAATCCCTACACTAACACTAAACCCTAACCCCTACACTAACACTAAACCCTAACTCCTACACTAACACTAAACACTAACTCCTACACTAACACTAAACCCTAACCCCTACACTAACACTAAACCCTAACTCCTACATTTACACTAAACCCTAACCCCTACACTAACACTAAACCCTAACTCCTACATTTACACTAAACCCTAACTCCTACATTTACACTAAACCCTAACTCCTACGCTAACACTAAACCCTAACTCCTACATTTACACTAAACACTAACTCCTACATTTACACTAAACCCTAACTCCTACACTAACACTAAACCCTAACTCCTACACTAACACTAAACCCTAACTCCTACATTTACACTAAACCCTAACTCCTACATTTACACTAAACCCTAACTCCTACACTAACACTAAACCCTAACCCCTACACTAACACTAAACCCTAACTCCTACGTTTACATTTAACCTTTACTGTTTTTTTGAGTTGGTAAAGATGTTGTGGTGTTATGAGTTTTGTTAATAGAATCAGCTGTAGCGTCACTAAACGATGTCATGTTAGTCATTTCTTGTATGTAGTCGACGTTTTAAATATTGTTTTTATGTTTAAGTATTTATAAGAAAAGGAGGTACACGGTATTTTCACCAGGAGGAGTCCAGAGAGCTTAAACTGAGCTTTGAAACAAGGCCAGCGGGGAGAGATTAGCGGTACGCACTGCAGAGTCTCTGCAGAGGTCTATGCGTCTTTCTGTGTCTTTGTCCTCGCTCTGCTTTCCAGCGTCCTTTCCTCTCATCAGCAGTTCTGACCACTCCTGGCTCTGGACGCCGTGAACCGCGGGGCCTGACATTTGATAGGTCAGATGTGACAGGGACCTGCACGGGTGCGATAAGACTCCACCCGGCGCTCTATCTGCTGCTGCAAACCTGGAGACTGTGCACCTGTCCAAACTCCTGCAAGGCTGCAAGGCTGCATGTCAACAGGTCCAAATCCTTTGAGATTAATATTGAGTTCCTGAAGACTGACTTCAGTTCAGTATACGCATGGAGACATGGCTTAATATGCGCTCGAGGCGGCCGCTAATCCGCGCATACATTCACCCGAACAGAGTCGGACGTGTAGTTCCCATTTAAAGCATGCAAATGGAGCGTTAAGGCCGAGATAAGGAGCCCGCATTAGCATTCAGCGAGGGCCGCACTGCCTGCTCCGGGTTGCAGAGGGTGAACAACTGGAACCGGACCTCGTCGTAGGCTGCACCCTGACATTTAAGCAGAAGAGGCTAATATCAGAAACCCACATGAAAAGCTACTCCGTTTGAGTGACGGCGGCACGCGGCGTGTCCTCTACTGTCGGTCCGGTCCGAGCTCGACCTTCCACGTCACTCTCGTCACACGTTACCCCAGAGCTCGGCTCTCCTACATGCCAGGACAGCTTTTGTGTCGGAGACAAACGAACGGCGGCTTTGACGGTGACTGACATCGTGTGCATACTCAGATTAGCCTCAGGAGAGTGGAGGAGAGCCGGCGCCCCGGACATGCTTTTGTGTGGGAGAGGATACAATAGAGGAGGCCATCCAGGTCCCTGTAATCAGACTCAGGCAGACAGCACTCGCCGACTTTCCTTCCAAACCACCTGGAATTTTTAACTCGCGCTAGACTTTTCAAATTCTAAATTTTGGTGAACCTGCAGTGCTTAATAGGCAGTTTATATGAAGAGAAATTTTAAATTCTCCCACCTGCCAGAATTTTATTTAGGTGGGTTTGAATAAGGCTGGTGGACCGTGACTGTTAGAGTTGGGCCACAAATGTGAAAACTCAAACAAGAAGTAAACTACATCTCTACGGTAACGCTAGTCTCTAGCACACCGGTGGTATTCCAGTGCTATGTTATATATACATATACGTTCACATGCACGTTTTTTGTCTGACACATCCCAAAACCTGCCGCCCCCCCACTTATAAACAAGTGGAACATTCCAATTTTTATAATATTCACAGCAATTTACACGACTTTGCTAATTTTCTGCAGAACGGCCGTCACATGGGTCACTACTCTCATTCTGTTCTCTCAGTTTAACCACAAATCTGATTGGCTGCAGCTCAGTCGCTTAACCCTGTTGCCAAACTGTCAAAATTACATATGTTCATATATACGATAGCATTAGCTTTATATTGCAATTAGCATGAACCCCCAGTCGAGCTAACTTGCTGCTTAGGCTGAATTCTGCTGAAGGTTAAACACTTAAACTGATAGCTAAAAAATAAACACCATAAAAGCACCTGATTTTATTTCTGACGCTGGGTCGTTATGCCACTTTCTGGGGTGACTCTGTGTATCACAGCGACATGAAGCTGATAATATGACACGGCTCGCCATGGCAGGCCGGCTGAACAGGCTGAGCAGGCTGAACAGGCTAAAGGGTATTTTTGTGGCTGTTAGACGGACATGGGACCAAGTCACTAAGTTGCAAGTAACAATCAAGTCTCAGGTCTTGACAATCAAGTCTCGAGTCAATACAAGGAAGTCTCGAGTCAAGTCCCAAGTCTTCAACTTCTAGTCCTAGTCAAGTCAGATGCAACGTTATTTCAGTTTTAACACAACTGATGCAGCTGATTAGTAGTATAATAAACTATATTTAATTAAACTACATTAATATAACATTACCGTTTTTAAAGTTTCTATTAGAACTAGAGATGGACCAGTCAGCGCTCTTGAGGCCGATTCCGATCGGCAATCACCTTTCATTGCGATGAGCTGATAGCCAATACCGATCGAGGGCGGGGCTATATGCCACGGCAGGGCTACAAGTAGGTATTAGCGCAAGCAAGTCATGAAACATGGTGGAAACTGGTTTATTACCATTTTTAAAGGGCTCATGTGAAACAGCATAACATTTTTAACTAAATTAACAGTAAATAAACAAAGTAAAAAAAAGTAGACCCTATATTTAAAATGAATAAAGCTAATTAAATAAATACAGTTAAAACTGCAGTCATTTAACACATACTCTGTTATTTTAAACTAAATCTGTAATCATTAAATGTAGAATATTGAATTACTGCTGCTGTTCTGTTCGTACCGGTCAGATCTGGTCTGTACGGGTTTCTGGGTTATTAGTTTTGTGTTAGCTGTGTGTGCTAGCTCTGCTGTTACTAATACTCACTGTATTCAGCTGCGTACAGTGTCGTATCAGATTAGTAGTTAAATATCTTTGGTTCCCACGAGAGACGCTGATTTTACTCATTTTAAAAACGTCCTGGATGAGTCTGTATCAGGTACAGTAAAACAGTGCCGGACGGACGACATGTTTTCTATCAGCGCATGCTTTTCTCGCGATGCGGCTGCTTTAGTCAGTCTGTGGAAAAAGAAAGAGTATGTTTTTCCACCTAGTGGTTCAGATAGGAATGGCAGGGAGCTGGCCAGAGTGGGGTTCCTGGAGGGCTCTTCTTTCTGGATGAAACTCTAGCTGGAAATACAGAAATTAGGCTCATTTGTTTAACGCCATCGATCAGCTCTCGGAATTTGGCTAAATTTGAGAAATATCGGCCGATCACTGATACACAGCTGATTGATCCTTCCATCTCTAATTATAACAAAATTAACTTGCATATGAAATAAGATAATTTCTAGCAGTCCATTACCAGTCTTATCACCTCATTACCAGTCCATTACCAGTCTAATCACCTCATTACCAGTCCATTACCAGTCTAATCACCTCATTACCAGACCATTACCAGTCTTATCACCTCATTACCAGTCCATTACCAGTCTAATCACCTCATTACCAGTCCATTACCAGTCTAATCACCTCATTACCAGACCATTACCAGTCTTATCCCCTCATTACCAGTCCATTACCAGTCTTATCCCCTCATTACCAGTCCATTACCAGTCTTATCACCTCATTACCAGTCCATTACCAGTCTTATCACCTCATTACCAGTCCATTACCAGTCTTATCCCCTCATTACCAGTCCATTACCAGTCTTATCACCTCATTACCAGTCCATTACCAGTCTTATCACCTCAGTACCAGTCTATTACCAGTCTTATCACCTCATTACCAGTCCATTACCAGTCTAATCACCTCATTACCAGTCCATTACGAGTCTAATCACCTCATTACCAGTCCATTACCAGTCTAATCACCTCATACCAATCCATCACCAGTCCAATCACCTCATTACCAGTCCATTACCAGTCTTATCACCTCATTACCAGTCCATTACCAGTCTTATCCCCTCATTACCAGTCCATTACCAGTCTTATCCCCTCATTACCAGTCCATTACCAGTCTTATCACCTCATTACCAGTCCATTACCAGTCTTATCCCCTCATTACCAGTCCATTACCAGTCTTATCACCTCATTACCAGTCCATTACCAGTCTTATCACCTCAGTACCAGTCTATTACCAGTCTTATCACCTCATTACCAGTCCATTACCAGTCTAATCACCTCATTACCAGTCCATTACGAGTCTAATCACCTCATTACCAGTCCATTACCAGTCTAATCACCTCATACCAATCCATCACCAGTCCAATCACCTCATTACCAGTCCATTACCAGTCTAATCACCTCATTACCAGTCCATTACCAGTCTAATCACCTCATTACCAGTCCATTACCAGTCTAATCACCTCATACCAGTCCATCACCAGTCCAATCACCTCATTACCAGTCCATTACCAGTCTAATCACCTCATTACCAGTCCATTAGCAGTCTAATCACCCCATCACCAGTCCAATCACCTCATTACCAGTCCATCACCAGTCCAATCACCTCATTACCAGTCCATTACCAGTCTAATCACCTCATTACCAATCCATTACCAGTCTAATCACCTCATTACCAGTCCTTTACCAATCTAATCACCTTATTACCAGTCCATTACCAGCGCAATCACCTCATTACCCGTCAAATCACCTCATTACCAGTCCATTACCAGTCAAATCAGCTCATTACCAGTCTAATCACCTCATTACCAGTCCATTACCAGTCAAATCACCTCATTACCAGTCCATTAGCAGTCCAATCACCTCATTACCAGTCCATTACCATTCTAATCACCTCATTACCAGTCCATCACCAGTCTAATCACCTCATTACCAGTCTATTACCAGTCTAATCACCTCATACCAGTCCATTACCAGTCCAATCACCTCATTACAAGTCCATTACCAGTCTAATCACCTCATTACCAGTCTATTACCAGTCCAATCACCTCATTACCAGTCCATTACCAGTCCAATCACCTCATTACCAGTCCATTACCAGCCTAATCACCCCATCACCAGTCCATTACCAGTCTAATCACCTCATTACCAGTCCATTACCAGTCTAATCACCTCATTACCAGTCCATCACCAGTCTAATCACCTCATTACCAGTCCATTACCAGTCTAATCACCTCATTACCAGTCCATCACCAGTCTAATCACCTCATTACCAATCCATTACCAGTCTAATCACCCCATCACCAGTCCATTACCAGTCTAATCACCTCATTACCAGTCCATTACCAGTCTAATCACCTCATCACCAATCCATTACCAGTCTAATCACCCCATCACCAGTCCATTACCAGTCTAATCACCTCATTACCAGTCCATTACCAGTCTAATCACCTCATTACCAGTCCATTACCAGTCTAATCACCTCATTACCAGACCATTACCAGTCTAATCACCTCATTACCAGTCCATTACCAGTCTAATCACCTCATTACCAGACCATTACCAGTCTAATCACCTCATTACCAGTCCATTACCAGTCTAATCACCTCATTACCAGACCATTACCAGTCTAATCACCTCATTACCAGTCCATTACCAGTCCAGTACTCATTACACCTACAGGAACTTTAATAATCACATTCTAAACCATAACCATTAATATCTGGACGGGTCTTTCAGTCCTAACAGCATGTGTGACTCTGCAGTAGCTCTGCATGGACTGATCAGTGATTGTACTGTTCTGCTCTACTGGATCACTTCCTGTCTGAGACGCTGAGCTTCCTAAACTCTTTAATGTTTCAGTGAAGTTCTCAGTGGACGGTGGAAGATCTAGGAGGAGGAACAGAGCTTCCTTCACACTAGCTGCTTATCATTATGTTGCTAGGTTTGCTAGCTTGTTAGACAGCTAGCTAGCTAACTGCTGTATGTGAAATATACAGAGCAGAGACTTCCTGTTCTTCAGAGCAGAGACTTCCTGTTCTTCAGAGCAGAGACTTTGAAGTGGTTGCAGCTCTATCTGTGATCTGGATCCCGCATGTCCTGCATGTCACAGTTCTTTTTTATTTACTGCAGCAGAATCTTTGTAGCTGAACGGGATTATTTTCTCCGCCCCCCCAAAGCTTCCTGTGATTGGCTGCAGAACTTCACTTGTTGCTACACTACCGCTCAAAAGTTTGGGATCACAGTAAAAAAAAAAAAAATATATATATACACACACTACCGCTCAAAAGTTAGGGATCACAGTGAGATGTTCTTGTTTTAATGGAGTATCTTCTTCTTAACACAACAATGGACTGACGGGTCTCTAAAGAAAGTTGTTTCTTTCTGGTCATTGTGAGTCGGTCAGCAAGCCATCAACTGCTGATCTTCAGATACTAAACTAACCTAGAATGTTGTTCCCTTTTATACTCACTTATTAGTAGAATGTTTTTCAGCTGTGATCACAATTGATCAAGAGTGTCCTAACAACCAATTAGTCCAATAACATCCTTAACTTGGATTGGTGGTCGTACCAGGAGATTTAGACAGAGGACTGAGAATTACTGATAATAGACTATATGTAAAATAAGCCTCTATACAAAAATAGACTTTAATACAAACATTTATATTCTTTAAAAATCATCTGATACACTTACAATAATTGAGAAATGGACAATATTGTTTGTGAATTGCAAGAAAATTGCATGAAATGAAATTCTAAAGTGATCCTAAACTTTTGAGCGCTAGTGTAGGTAACAGATAAACTGAGCGGTGCAGCACCATTTAATACTAATTGATCAGTTATTAGAAGTTTTCTTATTTATTATGTTAAAATATTGCGGCAAATCTTTTCAATTCTTAAAGCTCAAGTCCGATTCCAAGTCCAAGTCAGTAAAGGTAAAGTCCAAGTCAAGTCACAAGTCATCAGTTAAGTGACTCGAGTTGGACGCCTGGTCGTTACACTGTCCGTTTGAACGTTTATCAGCTGTTATAATCTGCAATACTATTTATATCAATATTAATAGCATCACCACACAGCCACATGTTATAACAGTGTATAACAACTACTGCTAACAAAGCCTGTGTGTACAAAACCACAGAGGCCCCGTTTAGCGTCGTCTATTTCTCTCGGCCCATAAAAAGACCTTACCAGCCGTCTTTCTCCGCCCTGAGGAGAGGAATTAGCTGCTATGGTACATATACAGAGTATGGGGTCCCACAGAGGACAAACTTAATCTTCTTGTTAATCACTGCAAACCACTGAATCTGGTAGGAGGGCTGCGGAAACGTGATCTCTCAATCGACTGGCACGATCAAACTCACTGTGTTCCACAAACAAACAATTTAAATATGATCACTATTCCTTATTCTTCTTATTGTTACCTCTAATGATAATAATAACATCAATGCATTGTTGCTGGTTGTTTTTAAAAATAATAATAAAAATAAACAAAATAACAATGTTGAGCTGATAGTGTAAAAGCCTTTATCTGATCAATAAGTGTCTGATAAACAGTAAGAACAGCAGATCTGATTAGAACAGATGTAAATAATCATACATACATTGTGAGAGAAATAGATCAGATCTTGATCCAGTTTGAAGAACAAAGTTAGGTTCCAGATTTCTCCTGGACGCCCCAGACATTGTATGAATGTGTTCAGTTCCTTCAGCAGCAAATCTTGATTTATCTTAATGAAGTACTGAGCAGTCAAAGCAGGTATTAGATGAGAACTGATAATAATACTGGGTTGTTTAGGAGAAGCTTGGAAAGAGTTAAATAAACACACTGACGTATGTAAAAACACTACTTACTCTATTAATACTGATTAATATTTAATAATAAAGTGTAAAAGCACTACTTACTCTATTAATACTGATTAATATTTAATAATAAGGTGTAAAAGCTCTACTTACTCTATTAATACTGATTAATATTTAATAATAAAGTGTAAAAGCACTACTTACTCTATTAATACTGATTAATATTTAATAATAAAGTGTAAAAGCACTACTTACTCTATTAATACTGATTAATATTTAATAATAAAGTGTAAAAGCTCTACTTACTCTATTAATACTGATTAATATTTAATAATAAAGTGTAAAAGCACTACTTACTCTATTAATACTGATTAATATTTAATAATAAAGTGTAAAAGCACTACTTACTCTATTAATACTGATTAATATTTAATAATAAAGTGTAAAAGCTCTACTTACTCTATTAATACTGATTAATATTTAATAATAAAGTATAAAAGCTCTACTTACTCTATTAATACTGATTAATATTTAATAATAAAGTGTAAAAGCACTACTTACTCTATTAATACTGATTAATATTTAATAATAAAGTGTAAAAGTACTACTTACTCTATTAATACTGTTTAATGTTTAATAATAAAGTATAAAAGCTCTACTTACTCTATTAATACTGTTTAATATTTAATAATAAAGTGTAAAAGCTCTACTTACTCTATTAATACTGTTTAATATTTAATAATAAAGTATAAAAGCTCTACTTACTCTATTAATACTGTTTAATATTTAATAATAAAGTATAAAAGCTCTACTTACTCTATTAATACTGTTTAATATTTAATAATAAAGTATAAAAGCTCTACTTACTCTATTAATACTGATTAATATTTAATAATAAAGTGTAAAAGCTCTACTTACTCTATTAATACTGTTTAATATTTAATAATAAAGTGTAAAAGCTCTACTTACTCTATTAATACTGATTAATATTTAATAATAAAGTGTAAAAGTACTACTTACTCTATTAATACTGTTTAATATTTAATAATAAAGTATAAAAGTACTACTTACTCTAGTAATACTGATTAATATTTAATAATAAAGTGTAAAAGTACTACTTACTCTATTAATACTGTTTAATATTTAATAATAAAGTGTAAAAGTACTACTTACTCTATTAATACTGATTAATATTTAATAATAAGGTGTAAAAGTACTACTTACTCTATTAATACGGTTTAATGTTTAATAATAAAGTGTAAAAGTACTACTTACTCTATTAATAATGATTAATATTTAATAATAGTGTAAAAGCTCTACTTACTCTATTAATACTGATTAATATTTAATAATAAAGTGTAAAAGCACTACTTACTCTATTAATACGGTTTAATATTTAATAATAAAGTGTAAAAGTACTACTTACTCTATTAATACTGTTTAATATTTAATAATAAAGTGTAAAAGTACTACTTACTCTATTAATAGTGATTCATATTTAATAATAGTGTAAAAGCTCTACTTACTCTATTAATACTGATTAATATTTAATAATAAAGTGTAAAAGCTCTACTTACTCTATTAATACTGATTAATATTTAATAATAAAGTGTAAAAGTACTACTTACTCTATTAATAATGATTCATATTTAATAATAGTGTAAAAGCTCTACTTACTCTATTAATACTGATTAATATTTAATAATAAAGTGTAAAAGCACTACTTACTCTATTAATACTGTTTAATATTTAATAATAAAGTGTAAAAGCTCTACTTACTCTATTAATACTGTTTAATATTTAATAATAAAGTGTAAAAGCTCTACTTACTCTATTAATACTGTTTAATATTTAATAATAAAGTATAAAAGTACTACTTACTCTATTAATAATGATTCATATTTAATAATAGTGTAAAAGCTCTACTTACTCTATTAATACTGATTAATATTTAATAATAAAGTGTAAAAGCACTACTTACTCTATTAATACTGTTTAATATTTAATAATAAAGTGTAAAAGCTCTACTTACTCTATTAATACTGTTTAATATTTAATAATAAAGTGTAAAAGCTCTACTTACTCTATTAATACTGTTTAATATTTAATAATAAAGTATAAAAGTACTACATACTCTATTAATACTGTTTAATATTTAATAATAAAGTGTAAAAGCACTACTTACTCTATTAATACTGTTTAATATTTAATAATAAAGTGTAAAAGCTCTACTTACTCTATTAATACTGTTTAATATTTAATAATAAAGTGTTTACTGAGTAAATAAAAGCTTCTATTTGTATTTATTCAGTTTTATCTCAGTATCTACGCTGAATGTTTATGTAGGTTTGAGTCAGGGGTCATGCTGAGCTGATGTAGGTACGGTGTAGGTAACTGAAATGTCTCAGTGAGGTTTGTTTTTATTATTTGTCCTAGATTACTCAATGAATCGTCCCGACAGTAATAGCTTGTTTGAGCTCTAATGTGATCGATAGCGGCGGTCCGAGTCCAGATAGGGGGTCTTCTTGCTGCTGCGCTGAGATTATGATTTCGGGTCGACTCAAACTCGCTTAGCAGAAACAGAAATGGACAGATGATGATAATGTACTGACCGCGGCTTAAATTACCCAACAAATCCACAGAGCTCAGGGGTCTGAGTGTCAAGAAAATCGATGCAGGCCTGGGACGGGGTGGGGGGGGCGGCGGCAGAGAAGACGGTAATTGAAGCTTATCAGACAGAACGCACAGAGGAGAATAAGACCACGAGCAAGACTGATGAATCATCAGAAAGCTTCCATTACCTCCCAGGAAGGAGATCCAGCGGCCTGTTTATCTCCAGATAAAAAGCTGATTAAGGAACATCTAATTAAATGATAAAAGCGAATGAAATCGGGGGTCCGACCTGCCCTATTTACTGCAGGAGCACTGCCTGGACGGTTTAATGGTAACTGTAGAGCCGATCGCGCACGTACTTATCCGCACCGTGGTGGAAATGTGATAGACCACCCTCCCCATAACCCCCCCCACCAACAGATTCGGCGTTCAGATTGAGTGTGAAAGGCTAATTGGAGCGCACGGAGTGAGAATATTCTCACGACAAGTTGTGGCTTGTACTGAGGTCAACAAGCGATGTAGAACAATGAGATGTGTGGGCAGACCAAGGCGAGGTCAGCGGAGGTCACCAGCAGAGCGCCGTACAGTCTTATCTCCACTCTTCAGCCACGAATAGCAATATTAGCAGAAGAAGTTCATTAAAGCAGGCCAGATTCCCCTCGGAGGCCTCGTCTCTTGTTTTTGCTTCTCGTAACGTTTCAAACGAGCGCAGATTCGCCGGTTGTGTTCGAGTTCTGGGTCAAAGTATCCTTATCCTTTTCAGAGGAAGTGAAATAAGGACGCTGCTCATTAGGCCACGCAGGCCCTTCATAGCAACCGACCCCCATCTCCGTCATCACTCAGAGGCCAATTCAATACTGCCTTCACACGACGACCAGAAATCACATATTACTGTTTTCAATGGAGTTCAATTCTCCCAACTTTTGCTGCTGAGCTTCTCCTTGGGCCTCTCTCCACCTTAAATAACCAGTACAGAGCTCCTCCTTCCTTTCTCCACCTTAAATAACCAGTACAGAGCTCCTCCTGCCTCTCTCCACCTTAAATAACCAGTACAGAGCTTCTCCTGCCTTTCTCCACCTTAAATTACCAGTACAGAGCTCCTCCTGCCTCTCTCCACCTTAAATAACCAGTACAGAGCTCCTCCTGCCTTTCTCCACCTTAAATAACCAGTACAGAGCTCCTCCTGCCTTTCTCCGCCTTAAATAACCAGTACAGAGCTCCTCCTGCCTTTCTCCACCTTAAATAACCAGTACAGAGCTTCTCCTGCCTCTCTCCACCTTAAATAACCAGTACAGAGCTCCTCCTTCCTTTCTCCACCTTAAATAACCAGTACAGAGCTCCTCCTGCCTCTCTCCACCTTAAATAACCAGTACAGAGCTCCTCCTGCCTCTCTCCACCTTAAATAACCAGTACAGAGCTTCTCCTGCCTTTCTCCACCTTAAATTACCAGTACAGAGCTCCTCCTGCCTCTCTCCACCTTAAATAACCAGTACAGAGCTCCTCCTGCCTTTCTCCACCTTAAATAACCAGTACAGAGCTCCTCCTGCCTTTCTCCACCTTAAATAACCAGTACAGAGCTCCTCCTGCCTTTCTCCACCTTAAATAACCAGTACAGAGCTTCTCCTGCCTCTCTCCACCTTAAATAACCAGTACAGAGCTCCTCCTTCCTTTCTCCACCTTAAATAACCAGTACAGAGCTCCTCCTGCCTCTCTCCACCTTAAATAACCAGTACAGAGCTCCTCCTGCCTCTCTCCACCTTAAATAACCAGCACAGTAACCAGTACAGTAACCAGTCGGTAACCAGTACACAGCATCAGTTGCAGTATTATTATAACATATAACATTATTATAACACTGCTGTGTCTAATCTACTGTCACGAGCACATTAGTTTCACTGAAGCGTCTGATCTGCTTGCACCAGCACATCGGTGTCACTGCTGCGTCTGATCTACTCGCACAGCACACCAGTGTCTGATCTACTTGTACCACCACATCAGTGTCACTGCAGTGCTGAGAATGACCCACCTCCCTAATAGTATCTGCTCTGTGGTGGTCCTGTGAGGGTCCTGATCATTAAAGAACAGAGTAATAAAGTATACAGAGAATCAGATGAACTACAGTCTGTAAGTGGAGGTCCTGTATGGTCAGTGGAGCTGATACAGTGGACAGTGAGTGTAGGTCCTGTATGGTCAGTGGAGCTGATACAGTGGACAGTGAGTGGAGGTCCTGTATGGTCAGTGGAGCTGATACAGTGGACAGTGAGTGGAGGTCCTGTATGGTCAGTGGAGCTGATACAGTGGACAGTGAGTGGAGGTCCTGTATGGTCAGTGGAGCTGATACAGTGGACAGTGAGTGTAGGTCCTGTATGGTCAGTGGAGCTGATACAGTGGACAGTGAGTGGAGGTCCTGTATGGTCAGTGGAGCTGATACAGTGGACAGTGAGTGGAGGTCCTGTATGGTCAGTGGAGCTGATACAGTGGACAGTGAGTGGAGGTCCTGTATGGTCAGTGGAGCTGATACAGTGGACAGTGAGTGTAGGTCCTGTATGGTCAGTGGAGCTGATACAGTGGACAGTGAGTGGAGGTCCTGTATGGTCAGTGGAGCTGATACAGTGGACAGTGAGTGGAGGTCCTGTATGGTCAGTGGAGCTGATACAGTGGACAGTGAGTGGAGGTCCTGTATGGTCAGTGGAGCTGATACAGTGGACAGTGAGTGGAGGTCCTGTATGGTCAGTGGAGCTGATACAGTGGACAGTGAGTGGAGATACAGAAGAGATCCAAAATTGGATGAAGGAAAACTTTATGTTAAACAGTAATAAAACTGAGCTCATCCTGATCTAAGCACTAAGTCAGACCTTAACCAAACTCCTCCTCTCTGTCTCAACATTGGTGATGCAGTCATTTCTCCCTCCTCTCTGGTCCAAAATTTGGGGGTCCTCCTTGATTCCACCATCTCTTTCACAACCCGGTTCTGTCTCCTGTGGTTACTCGCTGACACTCGCACTCATGACCACACTACACCTGTTCTTCAGCATCTTCACTGGCCTCCTGGTAAATATCGGATCCAATTCTCCTACTTATAAAGCTCTAAACCATCTTGCACCTCCTTATCTGTCCAACCTCCTTCTTCCTTACAAGCCGTCTCACTCTTTTAGGTCTTCTACTGCTGGGCTTCTAAATGTCCCATCTTCTAAATTCTGAGGCTTTGGTGATCAGGCTTTTTCTAGACTCGCTCCTCAACTGTGGAACTCTCTCCCACCTGTGGTCAAACCATCTTCCTCCCTTTCCACATTCAAATCTAATCTCAGCTACGACCCTCCCTTGTTTAACTCCCTCTTCCACTCATCTCTGAAGTCTAGTTATAGTCAGGTTGATGCTTCTTCTTTAATCTTTGTGTGTTTAATATTTCTATTTTCTCTGCTAATGATGGTAAACGTCTTTGGGTTTTAGAAAAGCGCTATATAAGAATATAGTATTATTATTATTATTATTATTATTATTATTATTATGTGAAATGATGATTATCATATTGAAATGATGATACAGTAACGAAGGGTGGATAAAAGCAACATCATGTTTTATTCCTTCATATTTTACACTATTTAGAAAAGAAAACACAATGAATAAATAGAAATTTAAAAAGCAACTCTTCTGGCGAGTGCCTTGTTCCCACAGTAGCACTTCTTTTCGTTCTTCTTCTTCTTTTTTGTTTGTTTTTGTTTCAAAGACGTTTGCATTGCTCTTGGTTGTTGATGAGAAGCGGGTATCCTGGCTCACAGGTCGCAAAGGGACACCTACAGTACGACAGGCATGCAGATGCGCGAGTGGTCCCTCCTTTTTCTTTTATTTTTATTTTGTAACACGCACACGGAAAGAGAATGGCACATCGGAGACGACATCTACAAACGGGTTTTGGAAAATATCTACGGTATTTACAAGGAAACAATAAATTAATCCGCCGGTGCATCGCGTCGGAGTTCCGATCAGAGGAAACGTCTGGTCCCCGTCACGTGGTCGTCGGCGCCGTCTCGTTCTGGGAATCCTTCGTGAAACGCGTGGCTCTCCTGTCCACGTCGGGTTGCACCACGTACGGGGTATAACGATACACATACTCTACATAAACAACATCGCCGGGCATCTTTTTTTTGTTGCTGCGGTCTCTTGGTGTTGCTAGAACACAGTGTGTTCCTCTTGCTCAGTGAGTAAGGCAGAGATCGGCTGAGCTTCTGGAGTCAGAAATCAAAGCGTGACAGTCACCGTAACCATGAAAACGGCCTTTGCTTCACGGGTGCGGGGGTCGCCGCCACCGCCCACACCTTCCCAGTCCCTTCCCGGGCAGCTCTCGGAGAGGATGCATCTTGCACGATGAGCCAAAGAAGAGAGAGAGAGAGAGAGATAGACACGAAAGCAAAAAGGTATAATACAGGTCGAACCACGGCAGGTCTCCCACGCCCGCAATCCCAGCATTCCCAGTCAAAGGCCCGTCCGTCCAGGCCTGGGAGACCGGAGAGAGAGAGAAAGGAAAACAAAGACATGGAGATTCGAGGCGCAGACTCATAAAGGCTCTCTCGCTCTTCCACTGGTGGGCCGGTCGCTCGTTCAGGTGTTATCTGACCTCTAGGCAGTCAAGGTACTCCAAGGCCAGGTCGTAGCAGAATCGGTACTGCTCCTGGAACAGCGGGAAGAAAGAGGCAGCAATAAATAAACTCAATGCACCAAAAGGTTGTGGCCTTTTCTTCTGGGAAGGCTGTAGAACGTAGAACATTGCTGTGAGCATTCTAGAGCGTTAGGGAGATCAGGGACTAGATCCTTCACTGCTCCACAGATACCTGATTTACATTTACAGCATTTAGCAGACGATCTTATCTAGAACGATTTACAGAAGGGCTGTATGTTCAGTCAGAGTGTGAGTATCTCTATCTAGTACGAACAGGTTTAAGTCTAAACTTCTCTTGAGCTCAAACACTGCTATAAACACACACTGTAATCAATAGTTGTAGATTTACTGTGTATATACATCAGTATCTTACTGTTTTTATAATAACTGTAAAATACTGTGAATTAACAGTAATGCTATCAGTTTCCCAATAACAGAAAATATCTGTAATTTATCAGCTAATACGGTATTTTCTGACCACCTGTGGAAATATGCACCATCATCCCTTTACAGTCCAGTCAAGATCCATCAAACTCGGGTGATTACAGAATAATGTTTATTTTTAATAATAACCCATTTTTATTAAATTGTCCAAACAGCTTCTACTCACTTAAGTGACAAAACATAAAGCTCATATAAAGCTAACTGGTCTAGTGTAATACACACATTAACTCCGGGGCTAAAGCTAACTGGTCTAGTGTAATACACACATTAACTCCGGGGTTAAAGCTAACTGGTCTAGTGTAATACACACATTAACTCCGGGGTTAAAGCTAACTGGTCTAGTGTAATACACACATTAACTCCGGGGTTAAAGCTAACTGGTCTAGTGTAATACACACATTAACTCCGGGGCTAAAGCTAACTGGTCTAGTGTAATACACACATTAACTCCGGGGTTAAAGCTAACTGGTCTAGTGTAATACACACATTAACTCCGGGGTTAAAGCTAACTGGTCTAGTGTAATACACACATTAACTCCGGGGTTAAAGCTAACTGGTCTAGTGTAATACACACATTAACTCCGGGGTTAAAGCTAACTGGTCTAGTGTAATACACACATTAACTCCGGGGTTAAAGCTAACTGGTCTAGTGTAATACACACATTAACTCCGGGGTTAAAGCTAACTGGTCTAGTGTAATACACACATTAACTCCGGGGTTAAAGCTAACTGGTCTAGTGTAATACACACATTAACTCCGGGGTTAAAGCTAACTGGTCTAGTGTAATACACACATTAACTCCGGGGTTAAAGCTAACTGGTCTAGTGTAATACACACATTAACTCCGGAGCTAAAGCTAACTGGTCTAGTGTAATACACACATTAACTCCGGGGTTAAAGCTAACTGGTCTAGTGTAATACACACATTAGCTCCGGGGTTAAAGCTAACTGGTCTAGTGTAATACACACATTAGCTCCGGGGCTAAAGCTAACTGTTCTAGTGTAATACACACATTAACTCCGGGGTTAAAGCTAACTGTTCTAGTGTAATACACACATTAACTCCGGGGTTAAAGCTAACTGTTCTAGTGTAATACACACATTAGCTCCGGGGTTAAAGCTAACTGTTCTAGTGTAATACACACATTAACTCCGGGGTTAAAGCTAACTGCTCTAGTGTAATACACACATTAACTCCGGGGTTAAAGCTAACTGCTTTAGTGTAATACACACATTAACTCCGGGGTTAAAGCTAACTGGTCTAGTGTAATACACACATTAACTCCGGGGTTAAAGCTAACTGGTCTAGTGTAATACACACATTAACTCCGGGGTTAAAGCTAACTGGTCTAGTGTAATACACACATTAGCTCCGGGGCTAAAGCTAACTGGTCTAGTGTAATACACACATTAACTCCGGGGCTAAAGCTAACTGGTCTAGTGTAATACACACATTAACTCCGGGGTTAAAGCTAACTGGTCTAGTGTAATACACACATTAACTCCGGGGTTAAAGCTAACTGGTCTAGTGTAATACACACATTAACTCCGGGGTTAAAGCTAACTGGTCTAGTGTAATACACACATTAACTCCGGGGTTAAAGCTAACTGGTCTAGTGTAATACACACATTAGCTCCGGGGCTAAAGCTAACTTCTCTAGTGTAATACACACATTAGCTTCGGGGCTAAAGCTAACTTCTCTAGTGTAATACACACATTAGCTCCGGGGCTAAAGCTAACTTCTCTAGTGTAATACACAAATTAACTCCGGGGCTAAAGCTAACTGGTCTAGTGTAATACACACATTAGCTCCGGGGCTAAAGCTAACTTCTCTAGTGTAATACACACATTAGCTCCGGGGCTAAAGCTAACTTCTCTAGTGTAATACACACATTAGCTCCGGGGCTAAAGCTAACTGCTCTAGTGTAATACACACATTAACTCCGGGGCTGAAGCTAACTTCTCTAGTGTAATACACACATTAGCTCCAGGGCTAAAGCTAACTTCTCTAGTGTAATACACACATTAGCTCCGGGGCTAAAGCTAACTGCTCTAGTGTAATACACACATTAGCTCCGGGGCTAAAGCTAACTGGTCTAGTGTAATACACACATTAGCTCCGGGGCTAAAGCTAACTTCTCTAGTGTAATGCACACATTAGCTCCGGGGCTAAAGCTAACTGCTCTAGTGTAATACACACATTAGCTCCGGGGCTAAAGCTAACTGCTCTAGTGTAATACACACATTAGCTCCGGGGCTGAAGCTAACTTCTCTAGTGTAATACACACATTAGCTCCAGGGCTAAAGCTAACTTCTCTAGTGTAATACACACATTAGCTCCGGGGCTGAAGCTAACTTCTCTAGTGTAATACACACATTAGCTCCGGGGCTAAAGCTAACTTCTCTAGTGTAATACACACATTAGCTCCAGGGCTAAAGCTAACTTCTCTAGTGTAATACACACATTAGCTCCGGGGCTAAAGCTAACTTCTCTAGTGTAATACACACACTAGCTCCGGGGCTAAAGCTAACTTCTCTAGTGTAATACACACATTAGCTCCGGGGCTAAAGCTAACTTCTCTAGTGTAATACACACATTAGCTCCGGGGCTAAAGCTAACTGCTCTAGTGTAATACACACATTAGCTCCGGGGCTAAAGCTAACTGCGATAGTGTAATACACACATTAACTCTGGGGTTAAAGCTAACTGCTCTAGTGTAATACACACATTAGCTCCGGGGCTAAAGCTAACTGCGATAGTGTAATACACACATTAACTCTGGGGTTAAAGCTAACTGCTCTAGTGTAATACACACATTAGCTCCGGGGCTAAAGCTAACTGCGATAGTGTAATACACACATTAACTCTGGGGTTAAAGCTAACTGCTCTAGTGTAATACACACATTAGCTCCGGGGCTAAAGCTAACTGCGATAGTGTAATACACACATTAACTCTGGGACTAAAGCTAACTTCTCTAATATAATACACACATTAGCTCCGGGGCTAAAGCTAACTTCTCTAGTGTAATACACACATTAGCTCCGGGGCTAAAGCTAACTTCACTAGTGTAATACACACATTAGCTCCGGGGCTAAAGCTAACTTCTCTAGTGTAATACACACATTAGCTCCGGGGCTAAAGCTAACTGCTCTAGTGTAATACACACATTATCTCCGGGGCTAAAGCTAACTTCTCTAGTGTAATACACACATTAGCTCCGGGGCTAAAGCTAACTTCTCTAGTGTAATACACACATTAGCTCCGGGGTTAAAGCTAACTGCTCTAGTGTAATACACACATTAGCTCCGGGGCTAAAGCTAACTGCTCTAGTGTAATACACACATTAGCTCCGGGGCTAAAGCTAACTGCTCTAGTGTAATACACACATTAGCTCCGGGGCTAAAGCTAACTGCTCTAGTGTAATACACACATTAGCTCCGGGGCTAAAGCTAACTGCTCTAGTGTAATACACACATTAGCTCCGGGACTAAAGCTAACTGCTCTAGTGTAATACACACATTAGCTCCGGGGCTAAAGCTAACTGCGATAGTGTAATACACACATTAACTCTGGGGTTAAAGCTAACTGCTCTAGTGTAATACACACATTAACTCTGGGGTTAAAGCTAACTGCGATAGTGTAATACACACATTAACTCCGGGGTTAAAGCTAACTGCGATAGTGTAATACACACATTAACTCCGGGGTTAAAGCTAACTGCGATAGTGTAATACACACATTAACTCTGGGGTTAAAGCTAACTGCGATAGTGTAATACACACATTAACTCCGGAGCTAAAGCTAACTGCTCTAGTGTAATACACAAATTAGCTCCGGGGCTAAAGCTAACTGCTCTAGTGTAATACACACATTAACTCCGGGGTTAAAGCTAACTGCGATAGTGTAATACACACATTAGCTCCGGGGCTAAAGCTAACTGATCTAGTGTAATACACACATTAACTCCGGGGTTAAAGCTAACTGCGATAGTGTAATACACACATTAGCTCCGGGGCTAAAGCTAACTGCTCTAGTGTAATACATACATTAACTCCGGGGTTAAAGCTAACTGCGATAGTGTAATACACACATTAGCTCCGGGGCTAAAGCTAACTGATCTAGTGTAATACACACATTAACTCCGGGGTTAAAGCTAACTGCGATAGTGTAATACACACATTAGCTCCGGGGCTAAAGCTAACTGCTCTAGTGTAATACATACATTAACTCCGGGGTTAAAGCTAACTGCGATAGTGTAATACACACATTAGCTCCGGGGCTAAAGCTAACTGATCTAGTGTAATACACACATTAACTCCGGGGTTAAAGCTAACTGCGATAGTGTAATACACACATTAGCTCCGGGGCTAAAGCTAACTGATCTAGTGTAATACACACATTAACTCCGGGGTTAAAGCTAACTGCGATAGTGTAATACACACATTAGCTCCGGGGCTAAAGCTAACTGCTCTAGTGTAATACATACATTAACTCCGGGGTTAAAGCTAACTGCTCTAGTGTAATACACACATTAGCTCCGGGGCTAAAGCTAACTGATCTAGTGTAATACACACATTAACTCCGGGGTTAAAGCTAACTGCGATAGTGTAATACACACATTAGCTCCGGGGCTAAAGCTAACTGATCTAGTGTAATACACACATTAACTCCGGGGTTAAAGCTAACTGCGATAGTGTAATTCACACATTAGCTCCGGGGCTAAAGCTAACTGCTCTAGTGTAATACCTCGGCTATAGAAAAACCCTTTTTGGACAGCCAGTGGAAGTTCGTTCCACCATCTGGGTGCCAGGACAGAGAAGCCGAGTGTCATAAATTTAATTTTTGACGCTATGAGGAACTTCAGGTCCCTCTCACACACTGTGGAGCTCCAAACCCTGGTCTCGTGGACACACCCTCCCCCTGTATCACCAGATTATGAGGTGTTCAGCAGTCAAAACAGCCTCCTGCTCACTGATACCGGGTCTCATTTAATTAAAGCTACCAGCTCCATTTAGCTCAACTTGGTAGCCGGTGCTATTTTTGGTAGCACCTCCGTTAGGGGTCCAAAGCAAGCTGATACCAAAAGGTGATGCAAATGGATTGCAGACTACTGACGGGTCAAGGAGAATCCTCAAGAGCGGGAAGCTTACCATGGTCTCCACCATGTTAGGCTTGGAGTTGCGGAGAGTCTTGACAGCGTAGAAGACGTCCACCACGCTGTGGTGCCGAACCATCTCCATTATCATGGTGCAAGCGCAGAAAGTGCCACTACGCCCACCGCCGTTCCTGTAACACCACACGTAAAAACACATTAGCAGGATACTGCTGGAGAGCACAAGATACTATCAAGTGACTACCAGTAAACACTATATGGTGAGCACCAGATACAATCAAGTTATCAGCAGATATTGTCAGGTTATCAGCACATACTTGGTGGTGAGCACCAGATGGTGCTACATGGTGGCACTGGATTCTATCAGGTAAGCATGATATACTATGCACTGAGCAGCAGATACTATATGGTGAGCACCACATACTAAATGGTGCATCCTATATACTGTAATGTGGTGAGTGCCTGATATTATCAGCTGGTTAGCACCAGATACTATATGGTGAGCACAACAGGTGAGCATGAGATACTATCAGGTGAGCAGCCGATACTAACAGGTAAGTTCCAGATACTACTGGGTTATCACCTGATACTGTGGGGACCCCTGGATACTATATGCTTAGCACCAGACACTATGTGGTGAGCATGGAATACTATCAGGTTATCACTAGATGCTATGTGGTGAGCACCAGATACTATGTGATGAACATAGAATGCCATCAGGTTCACACCAGATTCTATCAATTAAGGACAAGATACTATCAGGTGAGCACCAGATACTAACAGGTAAGCTACAGATACTATTGGGTTATCACCTGATACTATGTGGTGAACATTGAATGCCATCAGGTTCATGCCAGATACTATCAATTGAGCATTAGATACTATGTGGTGAGCACCAGATACAATCAGGTGAGCACAAGATACTAACAGCTGAGCTCCAGATACTATTGGGTTATCACCTGATACTATGTGATGAGCCCAGATACTATATGGTGAGAACCAGATACTATCAGGTTGTCACCAGATGCTGTGGGGACCCCTGGATACTATATGCTTAGCATCAGACACTATGTGGTGAGCATGGAATACTATCAGGTTATCACTAGATGCTATGTGGTGAGCACCAGATACTATGTGATGAACATAGAATGCCATCAGGTTCACACCAGATTCTATCAATTAAGCATAAGATACTATCAGGTTCACACCAGATACTAACAGGTAAGCTACAGATACTATTGGGTTATCACCTGATACAATGTGATGAGCCCAGATACTATGTGGTGAGAACCAGATACTATCAGGTTGTCACCAGATAGTGTGGGGACCCCTGGATACTATATGCTTAGCATGAGCACGGAATACAATCAATTGAGCATAAGATACTATGTGGTGAGCACCAGATACTACCAGGTGAGCACCGGATACTAACAGGTAAGCTCCAGATACTATTGGGTTATCACCTGATACTATATGGTGAGCACCAGATACTATCAGGCCGTCACCAAATACTGTGAGCGCCCCTGGATACTATATGCTTATTACTGGATACCATGTAGAATACAGAATCAGGTTGTCACCAGATACTATGTGGTGCACACCAGATACAAAACTGATATATTTCTTTGGATAGTTTCTGGTTCACACCTGACAGTATCTGTTGCTCACCACATATTATATGGCGTACACCAGATTTTACCACATGTACATCACATCCCCCCAGGGACCCCTTATTAGATATCTGTGACTGACATAAAATATTTATATGATTAATAAAAATGGTAATGCTTCAGTAAAGTAGGTCATTTTAACGCCCTTAAAAAAGCTCTTAATAAGCCTCAACAATCCACTGTCGCTTCATTAGCTGGCTCTGGCTCTGAGGAGACTCCAAGTTGGTCCAAGAAACATTAACGCCACCGAAGAGCATTAAAAGCAGACAGTGCTGCCAGAGCCCGGCACACAGAGAAATGTTCTGGGGGGAAAAGCCACGAAGTGAAACCAGCACCCTGCACTGCACTGAGATCAGCGCCTGAGGATGCTGACAGAGGGAGAGCTCGGCGGCTTTGAAGCCCGGCTCTCCGTATCCGCGAGACGCTCTCATTAACACCGAATGCAAGAAGCTTAAAATGGACTGCGGGCTGTAGGTGGAGGGGCTGAGTCCTGAGGCCAGAGCGGAGGAGCCACAAAACTGAGGAAAACGAGGACATGAAAGAGGAAGAAAGGATGAAAAGCCTGAAGCTGCTTTAACTCCGGGGGAACGGCTGAGGCCGATGAGGAATGAACGAGAGTGGGCGGAGACGCTGATTTGATAACCTATGTAGGCGATTATTGATCCTGACGAGTTGTTGGAGATCCATTTAGAGGGTCTTTGTTCTTGTTAAGTCAGTAACTACGAGGCCCACAACGAAATCAATCTACCTTCACACGCGTGTTGTTACGTTCAAAGAATGTGATCTAACGTTTTAATGCATTTCAATGCTACTCTGATTAAAGCAATTCATGATTGTGTTTCCTGATGATGTTTATCTAATAATCTGATAACTGGAGAAAATCTGATGTTGTCAGTAATCCGTTCACTGCATGCACTTTGGTAATCAGATAATCGGGGAACTCTACTCGAATCAGACTTGAACAAAACTTTAACTTGCTGCGGCTTTAAGCATGTAGTTCCAGTGCTACGTTGGTGTCGCCTCGCATCTCCTGGCTGGTCTTCCTCCATCAGGCCTTTGCAACTGATGCAGACTGCAGCAGCTCTGCTCGTCTTCAGTCTTCACCCACGACACTCTACTGCTGCGCCTTCTTCACTGGCTGCCTGCAGCTGCACCAGATTTAGAACTCTGATGCCTACAAAGTCAAGCATGGGCTCCCCTCACCACCTCCTTATGGCAGTGGTCAAGAGTCGATCTGTACCTTGAGCCCTTCAGGGTTCAAGTACAGCTTGGCTTGACCCGCCATCCTTCAAGATGCGTAGAAGATAAGACTTGTTAAGACTTTTCTCCGTCTCGGAGTCCAGATGGTGGACTGAGCTTACACTCTGCGACCGCCTTTAATCTGTCAACACTCAGAGCCCTGTTTCACTGGAGCCTGACAGTGTTAGAATTATCTGAAGGACAGAACTGCTCAGATTCTGTTCAGTGGTTGGTCTAGCTCACCACTCCACAGAATATCAACTACAATGGATGTTTTAAGTCAAATTTGAAAACCTATTTTTATTCCCAGGTCTTTCCCTCCTAAATGGTCTTATGTCTTTTTAATTCTTGCCTATGTAATAATTTAACATTCCATTTTAATGTTTTTATGTTGATAGTTTTTGGTTTGTATACAGTTTAGACTTCTTTACTTTATATTATTTGCTGTTATTTTGACTTACATCACTTTGTTTGGCTTCTAAAGTCTTTAAAACATGCTTTATAAATAAAGATTGACTTTACAATCAATCCGGGTTCGATCCCTGGTCCGGGTCATACTGTGTTGAGTGTGTATGTTCTCCCCGTGCTTGAGTGGGTTCCTCCGGGTACTCCGGTTTCCTCCCACAGTCCAAACACATGCATGTTAGGATCCTCACTCTAAACTGCCCGTAGGTGTGAGTGCGTGAGTGAATGTTGGCCATGCGATGGACTGGTGACCTGTCCATGGTGTACCCCACCACGCTGGGATTGGCTCCAGCAACCCCATGACCCCGACTAGCGGGATAAAGCAGCTGATAATGGATGGATAGATGGATGACTTGGTCTGTTTTGCATTCACATTTCAAATGAACCGCACTAGTTTAGAAGAAGGATGGCCTAGACCATCCTCCTCAGGGGTCTTGGACCACTTATTTGGTGCCTCAGGGCTCAAAGGGTACCACACTGACAGGGCTATTGCGCCAGGGTTTGTCTGAATCCGACCAACCCTGAGCATTAAAGAGGTAGGTGTTCTCAGAGTACTCACAGGCAGTAGACCACGGTGCGACCTTCCCCGCCTCTTTGGCACTCGAGCCAGCATGCTGAGGAAGGACTTGTTGAAATTGCTCAATTTCCGCGACAATCTTCTTGGAGACACAACAAGTCTCCTCCTTTGCATTGTAGTTAATCCTCTGAACTGAAACGAGGATAAAGTCGGCTTCATATTGGATAGCTTCTTGTTCCAATTGTCCCGCCCCACATTCAGCGGTGCAGCAGATATATTCCGGGACGTATACCAGAGCGATCCCTTTGCTGGCAAGTTTATGGGATGGTCACATACTGATGGGATGGTCACATCATTGATGGGTTTAAGTTCTGTGCTCAGGCTTGGTTTGCGTTCACACTAGATGCCTACTGTGTCCGAGTCCACAGGTCCAACAGGCCCAGGGATGGTACCCTGATCTCCTACGAGGCTGAAGTCGGCTTCCAATTTGGCATTCAGTGGCGCAGCAGGTATATTCTGGGTCGTATACCACCACTGTGTTGTATCCCTTTGCTGGCCGCATCATTAATGGGTTTGAGTTCCATGCTCAGACTTGGTTTACAATCACACTAGATGCCTACTGTGTCCGAGTCCAGCTGCACCGTACCAAGGCCAACTCTTCCAACAGGCCCGGGGATGGTGCCCCAATCTCCTACGAGGCTGAAGTCGGCTTCCAAGTTGGCATTTAGTGGCACAGCAGGTATATTCTGGGTTGCATACCACCACTGGGTCGTATCCCTTTGCTGGCAAGTTTATGGGACTGTCACATCACCGATGGGTTCAGGTTCTGTGCTCAGGCTTGGTTAGTGATCACTCTAGATCATACTGTGCAAGAGTCCAGCTGAACCATACCCAAGCCCATCTCTTCCAACAGGTCCAGGCAGGGTACAGAGAGATCACACTAGTCAAAACGTGCTTGAGCTCTGAATGGATCACCCTGTGTGAGTACGCTCTTAATTTTTAATAGATTAATTTAGAATTTTTTGATAGATTTTGGTTGTTTGATCTTTTTGAGAGTTTAAAGTGGATCGCTAATCATACAATTTGGCATATTAATGTTTAATATAACTGATATGTGTTTAGTATTTCATAGCTGCTTTGAACCTTATTTTAGAACTGTAACTATCCATTGTATAATTTCCAGTCCAGTCTACTTGTCCAAACAGTGTCAGAAACTTACTTTTCAATGCAAGTAGGGAAAAATAAAAGTAAGAACAAAAGTTTTATTTTGTGTTTAGTCCATTTACATGTCTTTAATCTGTTTTGTATTCTGGCTTAGAGAGGTCCAACCTACTCTGAAGGTTGCGGACCACTTATTTGGTGCACCAGGGCTCGAGAGGCACCACACTGACAGGGCTGTTGCGCCAGGGTTTACTCGAATTCACCCAAACCTGAAAATAGCTGTTTTTTAGCCTCAGCATTAAAGAGGTACGTGCTCTCAGAGTACTCACAGGCAGTGGACCACGGTGCGGCCTTCCCCACACTCCCTCTGCCACTTCTGCACTTGGGCCAGCAGGGTGAGGAAGGCCTTTTTGGAGTCCGGGATGTCGCGGTAGGCCGACCAGCGCAGGAACTGAAAATGGCGGACCACCAGGTGACCTTCCTGGAGCTGCGGAATGAAACACACAGAGATTTTACTCTTAAACCCAAAGTATCAGACACACTCTGCTGATTTTAGGGGGCACGACATCAACATCTCCCTCTATTGACCCTCCACAGACTCTACTCTAGCGTAGTGTACCTTGTTGGGGAAGTGATAATCGTCATTCCGTCGGGGGAAGCTCTCACTCAGGTCCTGTAAAGAGGCGGGATGGGGATCGTTTCTGACAGTAGCACTGAGAGTTTCATGTGGCTAGCACACTGAGATACGGGCAGGGAGAGACGGGACTGAGGGGTAGTTAACTCAGCTGACGGAGGGTGACATGAGGTGAGTAAGGGTGACAGTTTGGTTGACAGGTGTGCTGTGGGTGGAGACTCACTGACGGGTCAGGATACTTTGGGAACTACATTTCTAGGTGACAGGTTGGCATTGATGAAGCCGTCGGGGACAAATAAGGTCAGCTAGAAGTGTGGACCACAGCCAGTCGTCAATCATTCACACACACAGAGGAACACTGACGGCCAAGCGTTCAAACACACCTGAACGAAAGTGTGTTTACAGTCCTGTCTGTATTAACCATGCTGTGCAAACTTCTCAGTAATTGATTTAGATATAATAGACACTGGGAGACCAAACTAACTCTAAATAGACACTGGGAGACCCTACAGACTCCACACAGACACTGGGAGACCGTACACACTCCACACAGACACTGGGAGACCATACACACTCCACACAGACACTGGGAGACCAGACACACTCTACACAGACACTGGGAGACCATACACACTCCACACAGACACTGGGAGACCATACACACTACACACAGACACTGGGAGACCATACAGACTCCACACAGACACTGGGAGACCATACACACTCCACACAGACACTGGGAGACCATACACACTCCACACAGACACTGGGAGACCAAACAGACTCCACACAGACACTGAGAGACCATACACACTCCACACAGACACTGGGAGACCATACAGACTCGACACAGATACTGAGAGACCATACACACTCCACACAGACACTGGGAGACCATACAGACTCCACACAGACATTGAGAGACCATACACACTCCACACAGACACTGGGAGACCATACAGACTCCACACAGACACTGGGAGACCATACACACTCCACACAGACACTGGGAGACCATACACACTCCACACAGACACTGGGAGACCATACACACTCCACACAGACACTGGGAGACCATACACATTCCACACAGACACTGGGAGACCATACACACTCCACACAGACACTGGGAGACCATACAGACTCCACACAGACACTGGGAGACCATACACACTCCACACAGACACTGGGAGACCATACAGACTCCACACAGACACTGGGAGACCATACACACTCCACACAGACACTGGGAGACCATACAGACTCCACACAGACACTGAGAGACCATACACACTCCACACAGACACTGGGAGACCATACAGACTCCACACAGACACTGGGAGACCATACACACTCCACACAGACACTGGGAGACCATACACACTCCACACAGACACTGGGAGACCATACACACTCCACACAGACACTGGGAGACCATACAGACTCCACACAGACACTGGGAGACCATACAGACTCCACACAGACACTGAGAGACCATACACACTCCACACAGACACTGGGAGACCATACAGACTCCACACAGACACTGGGAGACCATACACACTCCACACAGACACTGGGAGACCATACAGACTCCACACAGCCACTGGGAGACCAGTCTTTAAATGCAATTAACCCAAAAATAATTAGCTAGTGATTTAACGTTTACACCTGAGACTAACCCACTTAATAACCAGTTAGTGAATGTGGTGACTAATCCAAACGCTTGTGTAATTTCTTTCTAGTTGTGTTATTTCACAATTTCCATGTTTTTATTTATTCTAGTATGTGGAATATAAAAAAGGCAGGTAAAGTTTGCAGTGAGCAGGTGCCTCTGACTCACACACACACACACACACACAATCTGAAACACACACACAACCAATTAGAAACATGAACATGCAAATACGCTCTCCTTCAATTTAAGAGGTTTTACTATTGCGTGAAATGGGCACTCTGCATGATTGAGCACACTGTTAAGTCGCCGCCTCGAATACACCTGCGCTGAATTCACTGAATCCCTGAAAAGATAAATTAAGCAATTAGTCTCTTAGTCCATTAGCCTCTGTAAATTGGTTGCGGACTCTGAAGAAACTTAGCGGTGCTGGAGGAAGTCAGATGTCAGGCGAGTCTTTTAATGAGGTCTGCATTTAATGGCGCAGTATAATAGAGTGGCTGCAGCGTTAACCCCTAATGACACGCCGCGTCACCGTGATGGAGCGGCTAATAAAGAGGACGCTATATTTCAGAACAGCTCCCTCTGGCCGCCGCCGCCGCGCACATACCCGCGTGATGTTGGTGACCCGGAACAGTCGTGTGATGACATCATCGTCCGTGGACCGGGAGAGCAGCTCCACTGTCATGGGTCCAAACTGCTGCATGCCCGTCTCGGGCCAGTACTGCAGACAAGGCTGAGAGACAGAGACAGAGAGAGAGAGAGAGAGAGAGAGAGAGAGAGAGAGAGAGAGAGAGAGAGAGAAAGAGAGAGAGAGAGAGAGAGAGAGAGAGAGCTTTAGAAAGCTTTAGTCATTCGTAAAACTTTAATTCGACGATGGCCAGAAAACTAAAGTCTAACTAAAATAAACTGAGGAGCTACAAGAATCCTGAATATCCCACATAAACCCCACCCTGACTAATCAATAACAGAGACACAGCATCTGAGAAAT
>CM038703.1:1917019-1942019 GCA_021613375.1 Megaleporinus macrocephalus
CCACATCCAGATGAGGCGTCACCGAGTTTAGAGTCTGAGAGGAAGAGACACACGGGCAGAGTTAACGACCAGGAAGACGAGGCGCGGAGAGGAGCCGGGGAGAGGCAGTAGGAGGATGAAGGAGGGAAAACAATGCTCGACAGGAGAAAGTGAAGCAGGGAGAGAACGAGCGGAACGAGGGAGAAACAAACAACCGCAGGAAAGAGGAAAGAACAGAGAGACTGAAGAGGCAGAGGAAGCTCTCAGTACGGAGCTGCTGACAAGGCACCTATCAGAGGCAGAACATCTACAGAATATCTGCTCTCTGGCTGAAACGCTCGGCTCCAGGAAAAACCTTTAATTAGTTCTGATCATCTACAGTGCCGTGTCCCTCACCGAGATCTCCTGAGATTTTTAATATAAGGTGAGTCTCAGGACACCTTTACTTCAGAAGTGAAAGAGAAGATGACGTATCTGAATACCCCAGCAGGTAACAGGTGAGGGGTCTATCCTTTAGACTATGTCTCGAACATGGCCGCCATCTTGAAAGCCACCAAATTGGTTTAAGATTGAGTTTTTCCAATGGAAAGGTGGTCGTGTAGCAGATCAAAGACCAGAATCATCTCAGAAATCCACTGATGTAATGGTGCTGAACTGCACCTTCAGATCTGAGTTCAGCTCCAGAGACAGAACTCTGAACATGGTGTCCAATGTGGTTGTTGTTGTAACTTTCTGTGTTGATAACGTTTAAACCACAAGAGATATTACAAATCTGATTACATCAATCAATTTCTGAGACAGTTCTGATCTTCTTTGATCTGCTACACGACCACCTTCCCATCCTCGGTCTACACATCACTGACAACCTCAACACCGCTCACTACACACTACAGGGGGCAGAAGCCTGACCAGCTGTCTGGTATAGGAACTGCACCGTCTCAGACTGCAGGGACTGTTAGGACAGCTGAGAAGATCACTGGAGGTCTTTACCCACAATCGACACCTCCTACCACAAGCAGTGCATCTGCAAATCTGCCAGCATTGTGGACAATCCCTCCCACCGTTGTCATGGACTCCTTACCCTCCTGCCATCTGGCAGAAGGTACCACAGCACCAAAACCATCAGATTCCATAACAGTTTCTTCCCTGAGGTGGTCTGATTATTAAACACACTGATGCCCCCCAACATCTAATCTAGACTCTGTCCAATATACACCCGCACTAATCTAGACCCTCTCCAACATACACCTGGACTAATCTACACCCTATACAACAAATACCTGAATTAATCTAGACCCTCTATAACGCACACCTGGACTAATCTAGACCCTCTCCAACATACACCTGGACTAATCTACACCCTATACAACATATACCTGAACTAATCTAGACCCTCTTTAACACACACCTGGACTAATCTACACCCTATACAACATATACCTGAACTAATCTAGACCCTCTTTAACACACACCTGGACTAATCTAGACCCTATACAACATATACCTGAACTAATCTAGACCCTCTTTAACACACACCTGGACTAATCTAGACCCTCTCCAACATACACCTGGACTAATCTACACCCTATACAACATATATCTGAACTAATCTAGACCCTCTTTAACACACACCTGGACTAATCTAGACCCTCTTTAACACACACCTGGACTAATGTAGACCCTCTCCAACATACACCTGGACTAATCTACACCCTATACAACATACACCTGAACTAATCTAGACCCTCTATAACACACACCTGGCCTAATCTAGACCCTCTCCAACATACACCTGGACTAATCTACATCCTATACAACATACACCTGAACTAATCTAGACCCTCTATAACGCACACCTGGACTAATCTAGACCCTCTCCAACGTACACCTGGACTAATCTACACCCTATACAACATACACCTGAATGAATCTAGACCTTCTATAACACACACCTGGACTAATGTAGACCCTCTCCAACATACACCTGGACTAATCTACACCCTATACAACATACACCTGAACTAATCTAGACCCTCTATAACACACACCTGGCCTAATCTAGACCCTCTCTAACATACACCTGAACTAATCTACACCCTATACAACATAGATCTGAACTAATCTAGACCCTCTTTAACACACACCTGGCCTAATCTAGACCCTCTTCAACATACACCTGGACTAATCTAGACCCTCTCTAACATACACCTGAATGAATCTAGACCTTCTATAACACACACCTGGCCTAATCTAGACCCTCTCTAACATACACCTGGATGTGATAAAGCGTGTTCCCCCAACTACGAAAAGTAGCCAAGAAAACTCGACTCGAGCGAATGGTCTGGAGCACCAGATAAAAACAGCAGGCAGGCAAAGTTAGTCCGTCACCTTTTTATCACCAGCCACCACAAAATACATACAGACACTGTTAAAGCAAAAAAAAAAAAAACAAAAAAAAAAAAACAAGCAAAACAAAAAGTAAACAGCCTCTCAACAGAGGTATAAGGCTAAGACCACAAAGTCATTAGTCCCATGACATTCATTGGCCTACACAGCCATTACTTCTCCCAGCCAGCTTAAGCAAAAAAAGACCTCCCTTCCTCTATCATTAGGAGGTATAAATACGGGTTGCCCCTCCCTGGCATATTCCACAGTTAACTGCAACTACACATTATTTACACAACCACCAAAAACATGTTTAACAGGTAGGACTCACCCAGGTAAGCAAAATGCAGGAGCTACCCCACTGGTACTCTTTTGGAAGCCTGAAGGTGAGTATTAACAGCGGCTATTTGAAAAAGTGAAGTATATATGCACAAATGTCTTTTTGGTAATGGATTATTACACTGGACTAATCTAGACCCTCTCCAACTCACATCTGGACTAATCTAGACCTTCTCTAACACACAACTGGACTAAACTAGACCCACTCCAGCACACACCTGGACTAATCTAGACCTTCTCCATTATATACCCGCACTAATCTAGACCTTCTCCATTATACACCCGCACTAATCTAGACCCACTCTAACACACACCTGGACTAAACTAGACCCACTTCAGCACACACCTGGACTAAACTAGACCCACTCCAGCACACACCTGGACTAATCTAGACCTTCTCCATTATACACCCGCACTAATCTAGACCCACTCTAACACACACCTGGACTAAACTAGACCCACTCCAGCACACACCTGGACTAATCTAGACCTTCTCCATTATACACCCGCACTAATCTAGACCCACTCTAACACACACCTGGACTAATCTAAACCTTCTCTAACACCTGGTCTAATCTCCATCATGATCTGCCCATGTAAGGTTACAGCACAGCATCTCTTTAGGATTCAGTCAGGACTTTGATTCGACCACTCCAACAGATTCTCTGGAATTCCCCTCTCCGAGCAGACGAGACTATAAAGACATATCATACAGCTCAGCGGCGTAGATTCATCAAGCGAGCTCAGACCGAGTGATTAGCATGCAGGTTGTGTTGTTTGATCATTATTCGCTCAGAGAGAGAGAGAGAGAGAGAGAGAGAGAGAGAGAGAGAGAGAGAGAATCTATAAAGCGGAGGAGACAAAAGCAAGGCGAGACGTATTTACTTAGTGCAAACAGACCACTGTCAATATTTGACTCGTTCTAATATTTCACATTGTAATCATCATCAGGCCGAGGAGACCCCAAACACATTCGGCGGCGGCGGCGGGAGGACGGCCACGCGGCTTTAATGGCCGAAAACAAATGTAGGCATGCCGCATACATATATAACGAACAAGCACATTCCGAGTCCGGGATGAGTGAATGGGACCGGAATGACAATGCTGTAGATTATTGGAGTGGATGGTTATCTCGCGCCCAGCTCGCCGACCGGCCCCGGCCGAGCAAACGGGCCATTCCAATTACTTGTGTGCGGCGTCCAGATTGCATCTGGGGCCGGCCGGTGCGATGTAGAGGCGGTGCGGTCCAGGAACACGCTGCCGGCTACGCGGATATGAGGTCATTAATATCTTAATGTGAAAAAGGCGCAGGAAAATGAAGGCGCTGGACACGCCTCATTAAAACAGCGCAAAACTAACAAAACCGGCCGCACGCCTGGTTAAATACAATCAGAGCTCCGTCTGGAGATTAGAAACGTTTAGCCAGCGGCCCGTCCGTCCCCGTGATGTTTCCTTCCACACGGCTTTTCAACCACAACAGCCGTGACGCACACGGTTATTCCCAACAGCCCTGTTTTCTCTGCCGTGGTCACTAGTTGCGCTCCATTATCATTATTCTCCGAAACGTCCATTAGTGCCCGACGTCAAACAAGTGCCTGTGATTCCGGAGCGGCCCACTTGATTCGCTCTTGTTCTCTGCTTTTCAGAGCAATCAGACGTATTGAGAGTCCAGCTCTGCTTTAGTTTCCTCTGAAATACATTCATGAAGTACATTCAGGCATGCAGACGCTGACCAGGTAGACGTCCACGCCAAGCAGCAGCTGGAAAGTAGCCTGTAATTACGGAGGTGTTGCAATCATCTGTCGATTTGTTTCCACCGCGCGGCTAACGCGGGGATTTTAAAAAGGAAAGCAGCAAATTACAGGCTGTCTCCCTCCATCACAGCAACGCCGGCACGCCAGTCAAGTTCGCTCGGAGTCTGAGAGAGGAGGAAAGCGACTGCAGGGGCTGCTGGGAGGCGGAAAAACCGGGATCCGTATCCAGTGTTCAACCTCCTGGAAACCACCTCTCGGAACAGGTCGGATTTGTTTATAATCATTAAAAATATAAAATAAACATCAACGCAAATACACACGACCAGCATGTGTTCGCATATTAACGTGCACTACATGACCTACAAGCCTTTATCTGATCAATAAGTGTCTGATCACCAGCATATCTGGTTAGAACAGATGTAAATAATCAGACATACAATACAAAGTAACATGAATATGTTATTGTGAGAGAAGTAGATCAGATCTTGATCCAGTTTGAAGAACAAAGTTAGGTTCCAGATTTCTCCTGGACGCCCCAGACATTGTATGAATGTGTTCAGTTCCTTCAGCAGCAATCTTGATTTAGCTTTAGCCTACACAAGAAATTTAAGAATCCAAGAACTATTTTTTTTACAAGGATGAAGAAAATCAATTCTCAATTCTCAAATACCAATAAGGTACAGAGGAAGTACGGCTCCTAACAACCATCTGGAAGACCTGCTAGATCCACCAACACTGTCCCCACACCAGATCAACAGAGCTTTGATCTTATTGAGAGAGGAGAACATCAAACTGTTTCAGATCTGAGAACATCCACAGCTGCTTCTGCCCATCCTTCCTCTGTGAGAAGACTGACCACCCCAGAGTCTAGAACCTCAACAGCACTGAATGGACCGACCACCCCAGAGTCCAGAACCTCAACCCCACTGAATGGACCGACCACCCCAGAGTCCAGAACATCAACACCATTGAATAGACTGACCACCCCAGAGTCCAGAACCTCAACACCACTGACTGTGTTTCAGGGACGGAGGTGAGCGTGGTGAATGGGTTGGAGAGGGTTAACAGAACAGGTACCAGACCCGGTGTGATTGCTAGTGTGCTGGTTGAGAAGCCCTGCTGACGTCTCCTGCCTGGGGCTGATGATCTGCAGCTGAAAGCTCTCACCTGGAACTCCTCCCGGAGCTGAGAGGTGTTGCTCTGAGTGTCGACCCTCAGCATGTCCTTATACGTGAGAGCAAACTCGCTGACCGGGATGGCGGTCTCGCCACACAGGCACGCCTCCAGGATAGCATCATGAATAAACACATACTGCTCCTGAGAGAGAGAGAGAGAGAGAGGAGAGAGAGAGAGAGAGAGAGAGAGAGAGAGAGAGAGAGAGAGACAGAGAGATGGAGAGAGAGAGAAGAGAGAGAGAGAGAGAGAGAGAGAGAGAGAGAGAGAGAGAGAGAGAGAGAGATGGAGAGATGAGAGAGGAGAGAGAGAGAGAGAGAGAGAGAGAGAGAGAGAGAGAGAGAGAGGAGAGAGAGAGAGAGAGATGGAGAGAGAGAGAGAGAGAGAGAGAGATAGAGAGAGAGAGAGAAAGAGAGAGTAAGAGAGATGGAGAGAGAGAGAGAGAGAGAGAGAGAGTAAGAGAGAATAGAGAGAGAGAAAAGGAGAGAGAGAGTAGAGAGAGAGAAAGAGAGAGTAGAGAGAGAGAAAAGGAGAGAGTAGAGAGAGAGAAAGAGAGAGAGAGAGAAAGAGAGAGTAGAGAGATGGAGAGAGAGAGAGAGAGAGAGTAAGAGAGAATAGAGAGAGAGAAAAGGAGAGAGAGTAGAGAGAGAGAAAGAGAGAGTAGAGAGAGAAAGAGAGAGTAGAGAGAGAGAAAAGGAGAGAGTAGAGAGAGAGATAGAGAGAGAGAGAGAGAGAGTAAGAGAGATGGAGAGAGAGAGAGAGAGAGAGAGTAAGAGAGAATAGAGAGAGAGAAAAGGAGAGAGAGAGTAGAGAGAGAGAAAGAGAGTAGAGAGAGAGAAAAGGAGAGAGTAGAGAGAAAGAGAGTAGAGAGAGAGAGAAAGAGAGAGTAGAGAGAGAGAAAGAGAGTAGAGAGAGAGAGAAAGAGAGTAGAGAGAGAGAAAGAGAGAGTAGAGAGAGAGAAAGAGAGAGTAGAGAGAGAGAGTAGAGAGAGAGAAAATGAGAGAGAGAAAATGTTCAGGATTTTAACTGAAATATTAAATATCAGAATTTATTTAAACGAGTTGTAATGAAATGTCAGAGCTGTGATGTGCCGGTCTGATAGATCACTCCGCTCAGCAGCACCCCACACGTCTAACTCCATCCAATCCACATTCTCCCCACCAACATGGCCCGAGTCTGATAATCACTCAGAACCTTTAATTAGCGTAAACACAACACACCCTTACTTTAATCACCTAAACGTCATCACCGGCCTTCTGAGAGCCTTTTACACCAAGTACTGGAACATTGCTGTGCGGATTTGATTGCATTTAGCCACATTTGTGAGGTCACTGATGCTGGATGATCAGTTCTGATGTGCTTTTAATCCCGTCTCCATACAGCTCACACGCACTGGACATACGTCCCCCGAGCGGGACAGCAAGACAGTTATACGGTCATCCAATCGGATACACCGTCAAATCAGTACTTGATCAATAAAATAAGATCACAAATAAGAACATGAGATAAAAAAGATCCATCCAATTAAATTCGAGTATGCAAATTCTTGGGGACCGCACTATTAAAATCTATTAAAATCTATTATTCATTTCTTTATTGGATATTAATGCATCATTGTCTTTATTTTTTAAGTATTTTTTATATTTGTTTATATGTTGAACTGCATTCAGTTATCAACTGTTATGTTCGGGATGTATGTATTTGATTCTTCTTCATTAAATTATAATTGTTTATGTATTTTTAATTGTGTTGATTTTACTGGAGCTTGTTTATTTCTGTTCAACCTGATTAGACGCTCGGCTGTTTTGGAAATGATGCCGAGTGAAAATAATGGCTAATTGATTGATTAATGGTTGTAAGAGACGACGTTACATGAGAAGATGGCCAGAAACATGTTCTCCTGGAACCTGTTCACCTGCACGTCCAGGTGACGCCGTGTCCTGCGCTAGTCTGCACCTCTGTAAAGGGTTAAACTCATTACATCCATCATCAGTAGATTAGACGAGCAGGCACGGTGACCTCCGTGTCCAGAGACCTCCTCGGGGGGATTGTAAAGCAGTCTAGACACAATAATGGCATCATGCCTGAGTTAGTGTTGTATGGATATGAATGGGAGCTCTAAACGGATCAGATGTGCGGCCAAGTTTTTTATGATTTAAATGTTCCGGCGTTATTGAGCGGTCAGTGATTACACTGAAAATAATGGGCCGCTCTTGCTCCTGTCCAGCCAAACACATAATATACGAGCAGCGGTGGGAATGAATATTGATGGCTGAACAGTGAGACGAGAGGAAAGGCTGCTGAGAGAAAGAACCCGAAGTACTGGCTGAAAATGTAGCTGCTACTAAACAAACCAGCATCTGTGGTTTCATTCAGCGGCACAACAGACAAATGAATAAATAATGAAATAAATGTCTAATTATTTATATCATTCAACATTAAATACTCCAATAAACAACAATATATATAAATTTACTCGCCTTTATTTTACCTTTATAAATTATTTGTTTTTAGAAATTGCTCCCTTAAAAATGTCAATTTATTAAACTATGAAACTGCTCACTTGAAACTATTAATAAATGTAGATATCGTTCAATTAAAACTTAATTTTATTAATACATTTAAAAATTGCTCACTTAAAACTATAAACGTATTAATTGGTTAACAAACTGCTCACTTATAAATATAATTTTTTCCTAATTATTTATAAAAGTGCTTACTTAAAACTATTAATAAATGTAGATATTGTTCAATTAAAACTTTATTAATACATTTAAAAATTGCTCACTTAAAACTGTACATGTATTAATTCGTTTACAAACTGCTCACTTATAAGTATTACTTTTTTCTAATTAATAATGAAAGTGCTTACTTAAAACTATAAATAAATTTAGATATTGTGCAATTAAAACTTGGCTTCATTAATATATTCAAAAATTGCTCACTTAAAACTGTAAACGTATTAATTCATTTACAAACTGCTTAATTATAACTATTAATTATGAAATTGCTCATTTATATTTTTAATACATTTAGAAAACTGTTCAATTAAAACAGTCCATTTAATAATTTATTTGAAAATGTCTAAGTTAAAACTGCCAAAGTAATGAATTTAGAAATTGCTAACCTACAACTTTTCTTTTATTAGTAATAGAAGTACTGAAGTACTGGCTGAAAATGTAGCTGCTACTTTGGTTTCATTCAGCAGCACAACAAACAAATGAATAAATAATTAAATAGATGTCTAATTATGTACATCATTCAACATTAAATACTCCAATAAACAACAAAGCATACATTATACATACATATATATATATATATATATATATATATATATATATATATATATATATATAGCAGAAATGCCATTTACTCACCTTTATTTGAGCTTAATAATTTTTTGTTTTTAGAATTAGCTAACTTAAAACTGCCAATTTATAAATAAACTATGAAATTGCTCACTTAAAACTATTAATTAATGTAGAAATTGTTCAATTAAAACTTCATTTTATTAACACATTTAGAAATTACTCACAAAAACTGTAAACGCATTAATTAATTTACAAATTGCCCACTTATAACTATTAATTTATTGATAAATTATGAAAGCGCTCACTTTAAACTACTAATATATTTAGAAACTGATCAATTAAAAATGAATTTAAGAATTGCTAACTTTAAATTTTACATTTATTAATTAATTTAATGCCAACTGCAGCACAACACAGATCTGAAGGCTCAGTTCAGCACCAGGGACAGCTCTCTGAACATGTGGTTGTTGTTGCAACTTTCTGTGTTGATAACGTTTGAACCACAAGAGATCTTACTAATCTAATTACATCAATCAATTTCTGATCAGTTCTGATCTTTGATCTGCTACACGACCACCTTCCCACTGGAGAAACTAGCTCTTGATCCAATATGGTGGCTTTTAAGATGGCGGCCATGTTGGGAACAAAGCCTAAAAGATAGGACCCCTCACCCGTTACCTGCTGGGGTATTCAGATACACCAATCTCCCTTTCACTTCTGATATAAAAGGGTGTCCGAAGACTTTTGACTCCCCCATACTATAAATCACAAGTGTGTGGTTGCTGTGTACCTCAGTTTGAATCATGTTGATGCGCCGTGAGCACAGAGTCTTGACACAGTTGTAGATGTCCACCACTCCCTCGCACTCCGCCATGTCCAGCATCACGTCCAGGACGATGTAGCAGCCTGTCCGCCCGGCGCCCATGCTGTAGACACCACGGCAACAGACACAAGGAGTGAGACGGGGGCTGCTGAGTCAGATACACGTCAGACACATTTCAGAGTAACGAGAGAACCGTGTGCCCGTATACCTGCAGTGGACCACCACAGGTCCAGCGTCGGGGGGCGTGGAGGCCTTGACCCTCCGCAGGAAGGCCAGCAGGCCGGTGGCGTGGTACGGCACTCCGTGCTCCGGCCACGAGGTGAAATGAAACTGGCAAACCTCGTGTTTGGCCGGGTAGCCTCGCTGGACAGAGCGAAACAGGTCAGAGGTGGTTTTATTTCTACAGCTACAATCTGAACCTCGTCCAGCTCTTTCAGTGACCAGCGGTCGCTATGAAACACTGATACTGTCCAGCTTTTTGACTGGACACAGCAACCATTATTATTAATGTGTAATAACACCAGAAACAATATGCTGTTGTAAGTACTTATACATGATTAGAGGAGGCAAATAAGAAATGGATATTCATATTAATTACAAAAGCTGTACTGCTGTAATGCATCTCTAACAGCAGCTAGCAGGCTGGACTACTGTAACGCTCTCCTTTAAAGATTTTAAAGTCTTTACACTGATTACCTATTTATTTTTATATTGATTTTAAAATTCTATTAGTTTATAAAGCACTACATGGTCTAGCACCAGACTACCTCACTGACATGCTCCTCAGATCCTCCAGATCTTCTCTTTTAGTTGTTCCACAAAGAAAAACAAAAACGTTTGGTGAAGCTGCTTTTAGCCACTATGCTTTTATGTAGTGTTTTTATAAACTTACTCTCAGTCTTAATATCTATACTTTTATACTTTTATGATTGTATTTTATCGGTTTTTATTATCTGTAATATTTGTTTTATTTTGTGTACTATTTTATTTTTCTACATTTTATTTGTATATTACATTATTAATTTTATTATTATTATTATTATTATTATTATTATTATTATTATTATTTGTATTCTTTCTTTTTATTTTATATTTTCTTCAATCATTTGTGAAGTACCTTTATTAATATTTAAGGTTTGAGTCACTCTGAGACAAAAAGCTATTTTTTCCAGACAGGAAGCTTTTATTTTCTCAGTAAACACTTTATTATTAAATATTAATCAGTATTAATAGAGTAAGTAGAGCTTTTACACTTTATTATTAAATATTAATCAGTATTAATAGAGTAAGTAGTGCTTTTACACTTTATTATTAAATATTAATCATTATTAATAGAGTAAGTAGTGCTTTTACACTTTATTATTAAATATTAATCAGTATTAATAGAGTAAGTAGAGCTTTTACACATTATTATTAAATATTAATCAGTATTAATACAGTAAGTAGTGCTTTTACACTTTATTATTAAATATTAAACAGTATTAATAGAGTAAGTAGAGCTTTTCCACTTTATTATTAAATATTAAACAGTATTAATAGAGTAAGTAGTTCTTTTACACTTTATTATTAAATATTAATCAGTATTAATAGAGTAAGTAGTGCTTTTACACTTTATTATTAAATATTAATCAGTATTAATAGAGTAAGTAGAGCTTTTACACTTTATTATTAAATATTAATCAGTATTAATAGAGTAAGTAGTGCTTTTCATATGTCAGTGTGTTTATTTACTCTTTCCAAGCTTCTCCTAAACAACCCAGTATTATTATCAGTTCTCATCTAATACCTGCTTTGACTGCTCAGTACTTCATTAAGATAAATCAAGATTTGCTGCTGAAGGAACTGAACACATTCATACAATGTCTGGGGCGTCCAGGAGAAATCTGGAACCTAACTTTGTTCTTTAAACTGGAGCTTGAGATCTGATCTTCTCTTTTAGTTGTTTCACAAAGAAAAACAAAAACGTTTGGTGATGCTACTTTTAGCCACTATGCTCCAAAATGCTGGAACAACCTTCCAACTGATGTGAGAGAAACTCCAAACATTGAAATCTTTAAGTATAAACTAAAAACCTATTTGCTCAGTCTGGCTTTTATGTAGTGTTTTTTATAAACTTTCTATAAACTAAGACTTAATATCCATACTTTAATACTTTTATGGTTGTATTTTATCTGTTTTATTATCTGTAATATTTAATTTGTTTTATTTTGTCTACTATTTTATATTTTAAATTTTATATATTTTTTTATATTTTTAATTTTTAAATTTAATGTTTATATTAAATGATTATTTTATTATTTTTTTATTAGTTGATTCTTTCTTTTGATTTTATATTTTCTTCAATCACCTGTGGGGTACCTTAAATTTCAATCTTATTTGTCTAAAAGAAGCTATATAAGTAAAGTTTAATTGATTGATTGATTGATTGATTGATTGATAATAGTTGTTCATGTGTAACTACACGGTTATTACAGCTATGTAATATAAAGCGGGAACTTTTTTTAAACACTTGCACAATGGAAGTGTGATTAACTTTTATAACTGTCACGTATTTTTGAATGGACGAGTTTTAATAAAAACTGAGAACTGGAGGTACAGTGTACGGGCGGAGGCGCCGATCGACCCTGTAGGGCGTGTATTAAAAATAAAGCCGCTACAGAAGTGGAGTCATTTGGGCTGCGTTGGAGGATGATTGGATTTCTTATGCTGGTTTTTGATTATCGTGGTGATCAATAACGTTCTCTGTGGTTAAAAGGCCTCTGAAAGTATTTCCACTGAGTTCGTGTGAACATTGAGCTCGGATCTGTCGACGGCCGAGGAGATGGGAGCTGAAGCGCGGCTCTTACCCGCTCCATGGCGAAGGTGCGGACGGTGTACTCGGCCAGCGTCTCGGTCTTCAGGAGAGTGATTTTAATATCTCCGTACAGCTCGCTGTCGTCCGGCCAGTACTTACAGCACTTCATCTGCAGCAGAGACACACACTGGAGGGTCAGCTCTCAGATCATTAGCAGGGCAGTGAAGTCAGGGCTGCTATACAACACCCATAGAACCAGCTGTATGACTACAGAGCTCCCTGTACAGTGATTATATATATATATATATATATATATATATATATATATATATATAGATATATATATATATATATATATATATAATGTTCCTGCTGCTGCTCTTATAATGCCAAGCCTGTCACCACAGAAGCTATTATACACATACACACACACACACACACACACACACACACACATACACACATATATATATATATATATATATATATATATATATATATATATATATATATTTAAATATATTTCTACGTTGACAAGCTTGGTGTCAGCTTGGTGTTATATAGAACCTACAATGTTTTCACATTTATATATATAGTTCATGAATCAACAGGGTCTTCAAGAACAAGCAGGAAACAGAGAAATAACAAATAAATAAATGAATAAATAAATAAATAAACAAACACATACATACATATTTTAACATTTATATTTGAGTCAATACGGAACTAACACCACTGTGTGTGTGTATGTGTGTTAGTGTGTGTGCGTTTGTGTGTGAGTGTGTATGTATGTATGTGTATGTGTGTTTGTGTGTGTGTGTGTGTATGTGTGTTAGTGTATGTGTGTGTTTGTGTTTGTGTGTGTATGTGTGTGTGTGTTTGTGTGTGTGTGTGTGTGTGTGTGTGTGTGTGTGTGTGTGTGTGTGTGTGTGTGTGTGTGTGTGTGTGTTTGAGACTGAGAGAGAGTTGGGTGTGGGAACATTTATAAAGAATAGCAGTTAAATAATTATTATATTATTATAAGAGTATAACTGGATTATTATTAGATTAGATATGAGTTTACCATTTGATTATTATTAGATTAGCAGTTAGATAATAATTGGATTATTATTGAATTGGCTGTTATATTATTACTGGAATAAACCTAAATGAAAACAAAACATGATTATTATACGAGTATATATTTTTTAAATATATAGTTTATTTTAGTCTCTAATTTAGATGCATTTTTAAGTTTTCATGTTAGAAGAAAAATAAATAATCCTGTTTATTTTGTGAATTTGAATTTATTCGATACTCTCATGTATTTATTCATTTACATGTTAATCGGAATGCTTAAAGTGAAATTAAATAGATTATGTTGGTAATTCAAATGGTTCATCATACACAGCACCACCTTTATTAATATTTAAAGTTTGAGTCTCTTGGGGACATTATTATATATGAAAAGCTATATTTTTTAGACAGTAAAGTTTTTATTTACTCAGTAAACATTTTATTATTAAATATTAATCAGTATTAATAGAGTAAGTAGTGCTTTTACACTTTATTATTAAATATTAATCAGTATTAATAGAGTAAGTAGTGCTTTTACACTTTATTATTAAATATTAATCAGTATTAATAGAGGTAGTAGTGCTTTTACACTTTATTATTAAATATTAATCAGTATTTATAGAGTAAGTAGTGCTTTTACTCTTCATTTATTTAAGATATTAATCAGTATTAATAGAGTAGGTAGTGCTTTTACACTTTATTATTAAATATTAATCAGTATTAATAGAGTAAGTAGTGTTTTCCATACGGTCAGTGTGTTTATTTAACTCTTTCCAAGCTTCTCCTAAACAAACCCAGTATTATTATCAGTTCTCATCTAATACCTGCTTTGACTGCTCAGTACTTCATTAAGCTAAACCAAGATTTGCTGCTGAAGGAACTGAATACATTCATACAATGTCTGGGGCGTCCAGGAGAAATCTGGAACCTAACTTTGTTCTTCAAACTGGATCAAGATCTGATCTACTTCTCTCACCATAACATATTCATGTTACTTTGTATTGTATGTCTGATTATTTACATCTGTTCTAATCAGATCTGCTGTTCTTACTGGTGATCAGACACTTACTGATCAGAAAAAGAGTTTTATAGCTCTATCAGATCAGGGGTTTTTAGGCTTGATCAACTTGATTTAGATCATTTTACTTGCCGAGGTTTAATTTCTTGCTGTGCATTGGAAGTCATTTTTATACAAATTCTCCTTTTTTATTATTTGCTCTCAGAAGAACTCCGGTACGCCACAGAGCATCTCAGCTCTTAATGAAAAATGAAAAGTAAACATCATACGAGCCGCCCTTAAAACGTCTCCAGATTAAAAGTATAATTGAGGAAAATCAGCGTTCGGCAGACGCGGTAATTAACGGCGTGATTGCTTCAGCAAACGATCTGCCGCGTCTCCATCACGCCAAACTCATTTTTCAGTTATCAATTAAGACCCCGCAGCGAGAGCGAGCGGCGGCAGACCAGCGAGACCCCGGCGCCGCGGACGCGGGAGTATAAACTACGTGGTCGCGCCTCTGCTGGGAGACGGACTCTCACGGTCAGGCTGTGACGGTCAGTTCGGCCCGAGTGCTGTGTCGTGGTAATGGATGGTGGTCATTAGCGGTTTGGAGGACCACTCAGCACAGATGGGGGGGTTACTCACCCGGCCCACCTCCACCAGCTTGGTGATCATCACAATGCTGTAGCAATTCTCCTGCCACACCATCCGCCAGAAGTCGTAGATCATGTCCTGCTTGGGCCCTGAAGAGAGACCGAGAGAGAAAGAGGGATGAGCGAGAGGAGCTGAGGAAGAGGAGACGGAGGAGATAAGGAAGAGGAGAGGGTGAGGGAGAGGAGATGGAGAAGGTGAGGGAGGGGAGAGGGAGGGGGTGGAGGAAGAGGAGATGGAGAAGATGAGGAAGGGGAGGGAGAGGAGACAGAGGAGCTGAGGAAGAGGAGACGGAGGAGATAAGGAAGAGGAGATGGAGAGGGTGAGGGAGGGGAGATGGAGAAGGTGAGGGAGGGGAGGGAGAGGAGACAGAGGAGGTGGAAGAGGAGATGGAGGAGAAGAGGAAGAGGAGAGGGGGGGGTGGAGGAAGAGAAGATGGAGAAGGTGAGGGAGGGGAGATGGAGAAGGTGAGGGAGGGGAGGGAGAGGAGACAGAGGAGCTAAGGAAGAAGAGATGGAGAAGGTGAGGGAGGGGAGATGGAGAAGATGAGGAAGGGGAGGGAGAGGAGACAGAGGAGGTGGAGGAAGAGGAGACGGAGGAGCTGAGGGAGACGATGAGTGGGAATCTAATTGTATATTCATAGCGGTTTTCTGGAATAGCTGTGATTGGTACAGACCCATACACAGATAATTCATAGTGGTTCTAGACTGAAACATATAATACAGAAAACAATACAAAGCAGAAAAACAGAATACAATAGAACAGAGTAGACTAGACTACTGTAGACTAAAGACTAAAGACTACAGTAGACTAGACTAGATTAGACTAGACTAGAGTAGATTGGCGTAGACTAGACTAGACTAGAGTAGATTGGCGTAGACTAGACTAGACTAGACTAGAGTAGACTAAAGTAGTGTAAAGCACCACACAATCATAGGACATGATGCTTTAATTGTCATCACACAGAACAACAACAGAACTGTAATGAGTTCTGAATAATTAGAATTTCTAGCAGTTGCTGAATAATTTAGTAAGAATTTCAGAGCTGTACTGTTAGTCTGGTGAGTAATAACGCTGCGTTAGATTCAGAGGAGGAGACAGAGGAGGAGACAGAGGAGGAGACAGAGGAGGAGACAGTGGAGGAGACAGAGGAGGAGACAGTGGAGGAGACAGTGGAGGAGAGGAGAGAGAGAGAGAAAGAGTCGAGTAATTATAAAAACAGTGATAAAATCAAACAGACGAGAAGAAACTCGAAACCATTGATCAGGAACAAGCTTGGCGTTTAGGAGGGGAGCTGAGGAGAGGAGTAGGCGAGCGAGCTTGGTAAAGGAGAAGAGTAGGTGAGCGGTAAAAGAGAAGAGGAGCGTTGTGCTAAAACTGAACGGCAGCGTGAGGCTTTGATGGACCACGACTGTGTTTGTGTCAACACACCCACAACAACAGCAACCCAGCAACAACACCTGTAACACCATCACCACCTAACACACACACAGACACCTAACAGACACACATCAAAACACTGCACCACACACATCTCTCTCTCTTTCTCTCTCATATATATATATATATATTTATCCCTCTCTCTCTCGTTCTTCTTATCTCCAGTGTTTATGCTCCCCGTGAGGCAGATATTGCTTCATGATAAGGAGATGATGAAATCAAAGCAGTGGAGCAAGTACAGGAGAAGAAGTCTGTACAGATTTTCAGTCTTTCATCATGCAGGTGTACTGAATGCAGGTAAGTGCAGTTCCAGTGAAACCAGAAACAAACAGTAAAACCTTTTAAAGCCTTTAAAAGAAACAATGCACTTTTACTCGTATAGTATAGTATAGTATAGCATAGCATAGTATAGTATAGTATAGTATAGTATATTATAGTATAGTATAGTATATTATAGTATAGTATAGTATATTATAGTATAGTATAGTATAGTATAGTATAGTATATTATAGTATAGTATAGTATATTATATTATAGTATAGTATAGTATAGTATAGTATATTATAGTATAGTATAGTATAGTAGTATAGTATATTATAGTATAGTATATTATAGTATAGTATAGTATAGTATATTATAGTATAGTATAGTATAGTATAGTATAGTATAGTATATTATAGTATAGTATATTATAGTATAGTATATTATAGTATAGTGTAGTATAGTATAGTATATTATAGTATAGTATAGTATAGTATAGTACAGTATAGTATAGTATATTATAGTATATTATAGTATATTATAGTATAGTATAGTATAGTATATTATAGTATAGTATAGTATAGTATAGTATAGTATAGTATATTATAGTATAGTATATTATAGTATAGTATAGTATAGTATAGTATAGTATAGTATATTATAGTATAGTATATTATATTATAGTATAGTATAGTATAGCATAGCATAGTATAGTATAGTATAGTATAGTATATTATAGTATAGTATAGTATATTATAGTATAGTATAGTATATTATTATAGTATGTATAGTATAGTATAGTATAGTATAGTATATTATAGTATAGTATAGTATATTATATTATAGTATAGTATAGTATAGTATAGTATATTATAGTATGTATAGTATAGTATAGTATAGTATAGTATATTATAGTATAGTATATTTTAGTATAGTATAGTATAGTATAGTATAGTATAGTATATTATAGTATAGTATAGTATATTATAGTATAGTATAGTATAGTATAGTATAGTATAGTATAGTATAGTATAGTATATTATAGTATAGTATAGTATAGTATAGTATAGTATATTATAGTATAGTATAGTATAGTATATTATATTATAGTATAGTATAGTATAGTATATTATAGTATAGTATAGTATAGTATAGTATAGTATAGTTTATTATAATATATTGTGTTACACTACCTCTATGTAACAGTGTATGACTGAGGTTTGATTCCCCACCAAGGTCACAACCTTACACTATACCAATAGGAGTCCTAACACTACCTTCACCTACCTGTGTACAGGTAAACTCAGAAGACACGTATAAACATCATCACCACCACTGTAAAGACCATCACCACCACTATAAACACCATCACCACCACTGTAAACACCATCACCACCACTATAAACACCATCACCACCACTGTAAACACCATCACCACCACTGTAAACACCACCACCACTGTAAACACCATCACCACCCCCGTACACACCATCACCACCACTGTAAACACCATCACCACCACTGTAAACACCATCACCACCCCCGTACACACCATCACCACCACTGTAAACACCATCACCACCACTGTAAACACCATCACCACCACTGTACACACCATCACCACCACCACTGTAAACACCATCACCACCCCCGTACACACCATCACCACCACTGTAAACACCATCACCACCACCACTGTAAACACCATCACCACCCCCGTACACACCATCACCACCACTGTAAACACCATCACCACCACTGTAAACACCATCACCACCACCACTGTAAACACCATCACCACCACTGTACACACCATCACCACCACTGTAAACACCATCACCACCACCACTGTAAACACCATCACCGCCACTGTACACACCATCACCACCACTGTACACACCATCACCACCACCACTGTAAACACCATCACCGCCACTGTAAACACCATCACCACCACTGTAAACATCATCACCACCACTGTAAACACCATCACTGTACACACCATCACCACCACTGTAAACACCATCACTGTACACACCATCACCACCACTGTAAACACCATCACTGTACACACCATCACCACCACTGTACACACCATCACTGTACACACCATCACCACCACTGTAAACATCATCACCACCACCACTGTAAACACCATCACCACCACCACTGTACACACCATCACCACCACTGTACACACCATCACCACCACTGTACACACCATCACCACCACTGTACACACCATCACCACCACTGTAAACATCATCACCACCACTGTACACACCATCAGCACCACCACTGTAAACACCATCACAACCACCACTGTACACACCATCAGCACCACTGTAAAAATCATCTGAACCATCTCACATCTCAAATACTGAACTCCCCTATCGTTATGCTCTGAACGGTACAGTCAGTGCTGAACTGCTAACTGGAAGAAGTATTAGTATTAACTGTTAATAAACTGTTAATAACTATGATTAAGTATTAATTACGGGTGTATTACATAATATTGTAGTATGTCTGCATTACATATAGGCAGTGATCCACTGCAGTGCTTTAATAAATCTCTATACAATGTAAACGTAATGTAAAGCACTCGCGACTCGAGTCGTGCTGATGATTAATGTAGCAGCTGCTCCTGAGCGCCGCTGATGTGTTGTTTCATCCTCTGCTACGTTCCGCCTCTATTCCGGAAAGTATTCTTGCCTCTCGCTCCCGTGTTTTTCGCTCATCCATTAAAAATTCCAGGTTTGTTGCGCTAAAGCTCGATCTGCCGTCTGAAAGATTCATGCTCAGCCGTTGTAGGATGTAGCTCAAGGCTACGGAGCTGAGGTGTGCAGCGTAGCACCTGTTGTTTTGCAGCAGGCTGGCTGTGATTGCGCGAGAGGGAGAGAGAGTTTAGGAGGAGGCAGCCTGAGGGGGAACGCTCACAGCTCCTCAGAAGCAGCCACTGAGGTTAAGAACCTTCTGCACGTTTCCCTATAGGCTCTGCTTGTTGTGTGTCGGCAAACATGTGTTCCCGGACCTGGAATAAGATACGCTCAGGGAACGCAGAGTCAGAGACCGCCTTCGTTACAGCCTCCGTTCTCTTCAGGAGACCCACTTTCCGAAGCCCAGGTTCAGTTTCAGGTCGTTCTCACACCTGTAGATCGTTTTCACTTGATGAGCTCGTCAGCTTGGACCCGTTTCTCGTCGCTTCGGTTTCTTTTCACACCAAGAAAAATCTAAGTGCACCAAAATGTGTCACAACAAACCACGTGGGGTCGCTTACTGGTCAGATGTTTCTGACGCTGGAGCAGGAAAGTAAACGAGAAGGTCCAGACATCTGGGCTTGTACTTGTTTCTGTGTAATTTAACATGGAGCAACATCAGAGATGGCTTTTGTTCACAGCTGTGGTTATCATCTGGTCAGTATACAAGGCTAAACTAGGCCAGCAGAACCTAGGGCATGGTCACTTCTCGTTCTCTGGTCAGAAACTAAAGTTACCAGCTTCTCTATTCCATTTAGGTTCGAACATGCAGAGTAGGCCTGGTATTTGGGTGATGTTGAGGTCAGACCACCACAGAGGAACCTCTCCACCTACAGTGCAGGTGTGAAAACACCTCAAGAAGCTGCTTCTGCGCCCAGCTTCCAAATAACCAGCCAAACACATTCAGTGGTCTGGACGTTCTGGACTCTTCCTGAAATAACGGGTGTGTTTCAAACCATCACCCCTACAGTAAACACCATCACTACCACTATAAACACCATCTCCACCACTGTAAACACCATCACCACCACCATTGTAAACACCATCACCACCACTATAAACATCATCCCCACCACTGTAAACATCATCACCACCACTGTAAACATCATCACCACCACTGTAAACACCATCACCACCACTGCAAACACCATCACTACCACTATACACACCATCACCACCACTATAAAGACCATCACAACCACTGTAAACACCATCACCACCACTGTAAACACCACCACTACCACTGTAAACACCATCACCACCACAGTAAACACCATCACTACCACTATAAACACCATCACCACCACTGTAAACACCATCACTACCACTATAAACACCATCACAACCACTGTAAACACCATCACCACCACTATAAACACCATCACTACCACTATAAACACCATCACCACCACTGTAAACACCATCATTACCACTTCAAACACCACCACCACTATAAACACCATCACTACCACTATAAACACCATCACTACCACTATAAACACCATCACCACCACTGTAAACACCATCACTACCATTATAAAGACCATCACCACCACTTTAAACACCATCACCACCACTGCCTCAGTCAGAGACTGCCTCTACCTGTGCAGCTTCTAAAGCTTTGCCATCTAGACTTCAAACAGATGTTCTCTCAACTTTTCTTTGGTGTTTAGTTTATTAAACTGTAAATACTGTTTGATCAGAGGAGGACGGTTCTCCCCTGGTGAGTCTTGGTTCCTCCCCAGGTTTCTTCCTCCAGTCTGAGGGAGGTGTTCTTGCCACTGTTGCCTCTGGCTTGCTCACAGGGGGATACATGCTGTGACATTGTGTTTTCAAACTTCTGTAAAGCTGCTTTGTGAGAACATCGCCATAAAACGTGCTACACAAATAAATCTTAATTGAATTGAATTGACTCTGGGGTGGTCAGTCCATTCAGTGGTGTTGAGGTTCTGGACTCTGGGGTGGTCAGTCTATTCAGTGGTGTTGAGGTTCTGAACTCTGGGGTGGTTGGTCCATTCAGTGGTGTTGAGGTTCTGAACTCTGGGGTGGTTGGTCCATTCAGTGGTGTTGAGGTTCTGGACTCTGGGGTGGTAGTGTTCAGCTTCTTTGTGTGGTGTGTCTGTATCTGCTTTTCTCAGTGAGGAGCTTCTTAAACATCTACACAGCCGTTCAGACCCACAGTGTTGAGGTGTCTTCTCACAGTGGAAGGATGCACAGAAACACCTGTGGATGTTCTCAGATCTGAAGCAGTTGGATGTAAGCTGTAAGTGTGTTTAACTGATGGGAGGACAGTGTTGGTGGGTCTAGCCGGTCTTCCAGGTGGTTGTTAGGTGCTCTTCATGTGCAAGCGTATCATCTTGCACCACATCTCCTCAGAAGGGTCTCCAGATAAATGAATAACTGGCACTTAATGTCTGGAAACGAAATAAATAAGTGATGGTGGTCTACAGTCAACAGTCACCCCTGTCTTCGCTCTGCTACTTGATATTCCAGCGCTGCTCCGCGGCCACTCTGTAATTAATATTAGATTTTTTGCGCTTTTTATTGTTCAGAGCGGTGTGTGTGTGTTTGAGGGCTCTCAGTGGGAGCCGAGGGGTCCGCAGGGGGCCGGCGTGTGTCAACAGCAGACGCCCATCAGCATGCAGCGTCTGGCTTTGTGCTGGCCGTGAAGGTTGGGGCAGTATGGACGGGGTGAGCAGCGGGGAGTGAGCGCTTGTTATTTACTCTGATAATGTTCTGTATTTATTACATTTAGATACAGTTTATGACCAAAAGTATGCGGACAGTCCTTCTAATGACCGAGAGCCATAAGGAGCAGAGGGGTTTATTAAGGTCGAGCTCATAAAAGCTAATAAAGCCAGAATGAGACACATCAAAGTTCTTTATTCACTGTGAAGGCTCCTCCATCAGGTCAGTCTTTAAACCCAGCGAGCTGCCTAAGCAGGACACACTGCCTCGACTCTCCTCATCTCAGATCACTGAGACGCTCCAGTTACAGAGAGGCAGCGCCACGGCTTGTCCCCGCCCACTGACCTCAGCTGCAGCGTCTCCTCAGCGTCTCAGCTCCATGGGTTCTCCTCTGGTGGGTTCTACTGCAGTGTTGATGGTGGTTGCTCTGGAGGAGTGGAGTAGCGGGAGTGTTGAGGCGCTGAAGTCAGACGCCCACGTTTAAGGAACGAGCGCTGCTGCTGATCACTTCCGTCACGACTCTGCTTCTGTCCACCAAGTCTGGCTTGCATTGCATCATGGGATTGTCTTAGGAACCCTTCGATGCTACCTTACAGTCCAGCCGGAGGAAGGAACCTCAGTAGGCAGTGTGTTTAGGGGAGGTAAGTATTGGGACAGGCTACGTGTTGGGAGCTGCAGTGTGATGCTGTTTATGTAGACGCTCAGTAGGCAGTGTGTTAAGGGGAGGTAAGTATTGGGACAGGCTACGTGTTGGGAGCTGCAGTGTGATGCTGTTTATGTAGACACTCAGTAGGCAGTGTGTTTAGGGGAGGTAAGTATTGGGACAGGCTACGTGTCGGGAGCTGCAGTGTGATGCTGTTTATGTAGACGCTCAGTAGGCAGTGTGTTTAGGGGAGGTAAGTATTGGGACAGGCTACGTGTCGGGAGCTGCAGTGTGATGCTGTTTATGTAGACACTCAGTAGGCAGTGTGTTAAGGGAGGTAAGTATTGGGACAGGCTACGTCTCGGGAGCTGCAGTGTGTGATGCTGTTTATGTAGAACGCTCAGTAGGCAGTGTGTTTAGGGAGGTAAGTATTGGGACAGGCTACGTGTCGGGAGCTGCAGTGTGATGCTGTTTATGTAGACGCTCAGTAGGCAGTGTGTTTATGGGGAGGTAAGGTATTGGGGACAGGCTACGTGTCGGGAGCTGCAGTGTGATGCTGTTTATGTAGGACGCTCAGTAGGCAGTGGTGTTTAGGGGAGGTAAGTATTGGGACAGGCTACGTGTCGGGAGCTGCAGGTGTGATGCTGTTTATGTTGAACGCTCAGTAGGCAGTGTGTTTAGGGGAGGTAAGTATTGGGACAGGCTACGTGTCGGGAGCTGCAGTGTGATGCTGTTTATGTAGGACCTCAGTAGGCAGTGTGTTTAGGGGAGGGGTAAGTATTGGGACAGGCTACGTCTCGGGAGCTGCAGTGTGATGCTGTTAGTAGGTAGACGCTCAAGTAGGGCAGTGTGTTTAGGGGAGTAAGTATTTGGGACAGGCTACGTGTCGGGAGCTGCAGTGTGATGCTGTTTATGTAGACGCTCAGTAGGCAGTGTGTTTAGGGGAGGTAAGTATTGGGACAGGGTACGTGTCGGGAGCTGCAGTGTGATGCTGTTTATGTAGACACTCAGTAGGCAGTGTGTTTAGGGGAGGTAAGTATTGGGACAGGCTACGTGTCGGGAGCTGCAGTGTGATGCTGTTTATGTAGACGCTCAGTAGGCAGTGTGTTTAGGGGAGGTAAGTATTGGGACAGGCTACGTGTCGGGAGGAGCTGCAGTGTGATGCTGTTTATGTAGACGCTCAGTAGGCAGTGTGTTTAGGGGAGGTAAGTATTGGGACAGGCTACGTGTTGGGAGCTGCAGTGTGATGCTGTTTATGTAGACGCTCAGTAGGCAGTGTGTTTAGGGGAGGTAAGTATTGGGACAGGCTACGTGTTGGGAGCTGCAGTGTGATGCTGTTTATGTAGACGCTCAGTAGGCAGTGTGTTTAGGGGAGGTAAGTATTGGGACAGGCTACGTGTCGGGAGCTGCAGTGTGATGCTGTTTATGTAGACGCTCAGTAGGCAGTGTGTTAAGGGGAGGTAAGTATTGGGACAGGCTACGTGTCGGGAGCTGCAGTGTGATGCTGTTTATGTAGACACTCAGTAGGCAGTGTGTTTAGGGGAGGTAAGTATTGGGACAGGCTACGTGTTGGGAGCTGCAGTGTGATGCTGTTTATGTAGACACTCAGTAGGTTGATAACCAAAACATGTTAATGTTAGCTAGCTCCCCCTCCAGGCAAGTGTGGATGCATGTGGATCTTTACTGCCCCCTAGTGTGTGTGTGTTCAGTAGTGTGTGCACATGTGGGTGTTTCGCTGCCCCCTAGTGTGTGTTCACTTATGTGTTTGTGTATGTGTATTTCACTGCCCCCTAGTGTGTATGTTCACTAGTGTGTGTGTGTGTGTGTGTGTGTATGTGTTCACTAGTATGTGTGTTCAATAGTGTGTGTATGTGTGTGTTTCACTGCCCCCTAGTATGTGTGTTCAATAGTGTGTGTATGTGTATGTGCGTTTTTTACTGCTCC
>CM038703.1:1947019-1989519 GCA_021613375.1 Megaleporinus macrocephalus
ATTGTCATTACCGCAACAGCCTATAATCGCATTAACGACTACCAGACGATACATCTGGCCGGCCTTCCGTCCACTCAGAGCACGGCGAGCAGCTGAGAGGCGGGATCTCAGTGTGGTGTTATATAACCCAGTGTAAATGTGGGCTAAGTGCTGTTGGAGGAAGTTCAGTTACACTCGCTCTCTCATTCCGAACACGGAGGGAAAGCAAGCGTGGGAGGCAGCGGAGGAGAAAAATTCCCCAGCCTGTCCCTGACAATGCTGCTCCATTACTTCTGTGAACGATGACCCCCTTACCCCCCACACAGGCACAGCCTTCCCATCCAAATCCCCCCTTCCGCGTAAGGACACCAGCGAGGTGAGGGATGGATGACGCAACAGCTCCATGACCTCCGTTCCGCTGAGCTCACGCTGTTATCTCACACCTCGTATGGGAACGCCAGCGTGGCATAAAGCCTGACCGATCCTGGACAGCCAATGATATCCATTGTCTGTGTGAATCAGATTAGATTTGATGCTTAACTCTCCGAGTGATCTGCGATTACTATAGGAACCAGGGGTCTCCATGTCTACAACACTAATCTACACATTGTATTTACTATGAAACCCACCAGTGAAGCTACACGTGTCTTCTGAGTTTATCTGGATGTTGATGGTAAAATGTGGAAGATCTGAAAATACTAGGTTTTCTTTGGGGACTATTTGAACCTCACAGTGTCCTGCATGTATCCCTCCACCATGAATGGAGTTTAAGACTGAGATCTTCTCAAAATATCATAAACTGCGTCTCAGAATCAGACAGTGTATTTATAACATCTACTGTAAGAACTTTCTGTGAGGAGCTTTTAGAGGTGGACGTCTGGTTCCATTCACCACCACTGTGAACAGGTCTTACTTTATCTAGAACAGAGTTTCACACTGAATCTCTCTATATATTTATATATATTTATATATATATAAAAAATCTATATATAAAAAAAACTAATTTTAAGATCTAGGCATTAAAAAAATTTTTTTAATAAGGCAACAACATGTAAAAATGGGAAGTATCAGACATACTGAGTAGATTTTAGATCATTTCATTTGCCAAGATACTGTTTTTTGCAGTGCTGGTACTGACCCCCCGCCCCCAAGTTAGTTTAGGAATATGATTTTCTGCAATGTTTATTTTTACTGCATCAGTTTTTTCACATCTACAAGCCTAATTAGATTTTTTCAGCCATAATAACTTACATTCCAACCATGTGCTAACAAGAGGTTCTGTCTGTTGGATGATGTTGGACTGGGGATCACTGTTCTTATGATATCGTGTATACAAAATCAGCACATTGTCCTCTGAGCATGTCTCAAAAGAGCCTACATCCTCCTAGTTTGGTAGACGCCCTGTGAAGAACACAACACACACCACCATATCACTGCTGGTGTCTCCGCAGTGATAACTTTAGAGTAGAGGGATAAAACCATTCTTTACTTTTAATGTAAGTCAATGGAACCAGACGTCTACGGGTCATTTCCTTTAAGTTCGTTCATCATGAAATTCACACACAGTAAACAGGACAACAGATGTTTACAAATCATGTCCTTAGGGTCGGTTCTGACAGCAGTGGTGTTGTGTTTCGGGTGCTGAGTGACCTGCTAAACCAGTACCAGACCAGTTTAAAGGTCAGACTGGTGCAGATGTCCCCAATTTACATAGAAACATACACAACTTTGTAAAAGTCTAAGCTGATAATTTAAAAGCCTTTATCTGATCAATAAGTTTCTGATCACCAGTAAGAACAGCAGATCTGATTAGAACTGATGTAAATAATCAGACATACAATACAAAGTAACATGAATGTGTTATTGTGAGAGAAGTAGATCAGATCTTGATCCAGTTTGAAGAACAAAGTTAGGTTCCAGATTTCTCCTGGACGCCCCAGACATTGTATGAATGTGTTCAGTTCCTTCAGCAGCAAATCTTGATTTAGCTTAATGAAGTACTGAGCAGTCAAAGCAGGTATTAGATGAGAACTGATAATAATACTGGGTTGTTTAGGAGAAGCTTGGAAAGAGTTAAATAAACACACTGACGTATGGAAAAGCTCTACTTACTCTATTAATACTGATTAATATTTTATAATTAAATGTTTACTGAACAAATAAAAGCTTCCTGTTTAGAATAAATAGAGTTTTATATATAATAATGTCCATAAAGTGACTCAAACTCTTGCACAGTGCTGTACAGTGACTGGCTACGTTTGAGAAAAACATAGAAACGAGATATTTTACAAAAGTTTATGAAAACTAAACAAGCTTTTCAACATTTTCCATATTAGTTAAAATCTATTTTCATGGCTTTAAATAAAGACAAACATCCGAGATAGAGATCAACTCAGTAAATCAGGTTATTCAGGCCAGTCCTACCAATAAAACATCAGCTCTGAGGAAGACAAGGTGGTCCCTGAGTGCTGGTCCCACATTAGACCTGCCTAACTGCTGGAATCTTGGACAAAGTGGTCCGAGCGGGATATAACGAGAGACTGGAATAGGGGCTCGTCTTCTAGGGGACAGACGTGTTGAGGATCAGGCTTAACAAAGCACTACTGTATTAATACTGTTAGAATATTTAATAATGAAGTGTTTACTGAATAAATAAAATAAATAGTTTCTGAAATAAATAGTTTAATATATATAATAATGTCCCTACAGTGAATAAAACCTTTTCTTAGTACTTGTATTTACAAACATTTGCATACAAAGTGAAAAAGAGGAAAATATAAATGTAAAATTTAAATATATAATTTATTAAAAGTAGCCAAAAGTTCTACGAACCAAGAGTTCTAAGAGTTCTAAGAAGCTTCGTCGTATCTGTGGCGGTGATCTGACTTGATGTCACCCGCCGAGCAGCCACTCGCTTCTCAACATCGATAATTTGTGCCCACGTGGAAACCTGGGGACTAATTATCAGCCGGCTCTCCAATTTAAAATCCCCGGCGGCAGTACATTAACAATTTGTTTTGCAATTTCAACTCAATTACCAGCATCAATTCCACACAGTAATGGTGATTCCGTGTCAGGCTTAATGGAGAATTAAGGTTGATCTGCCACACTGTGCTGCTGATCTAACCGGGTTTACTCAAGTGGAGGTCCTACTTTGATGTGATTAAGTCAGACTCGCAAAACGCTGGAGCCCAAAGTTTCGGCGGTCCCACTTCGGCGGTTACACATAAACAACACTGTAACTACTAGTGATGTAGCCACCACTGGTGTAGGAACCGAGGAGGGCTACGGGGGACATGTCCCCCCCAATATCAGACACAGGTAGATTTTTCCCACCCAAAAATTAAACCACAGAAACTGTTTAAAATCACTTTTTAAATTCATTTTTGGCAGCGTTCACAATTCACACGCTGTGTTGGTTGTTAGTAACGGGCTCTGGTTGTTAGGTGGTCTGGGTCTTTCACTGTGTTAAGGCTTGTGTTGAGATGCCTGTTCAGAAATATCCCGCAGTCAGCAGCTTCACTGACCCGAGCTCTCGCCTCGCTGGAGCGTCGGCTTTAAACCCGAGGTCAGTGATGAGATTAATGAAAAGCAAAATATACTGTAATGAAACAGCTTTAGTATGATGTGTTGTTATGGTAACAGACTAGGAGGGTTTGGGTTAGCTAACGTTTATATTAACTTTAATCAGAAACACTCTGAAAAGTTACATTACTCTCTGGCCACGCCCCCAAACTGCAGACTGCTACTACACTACATACATTAAAATAAAATATAATTAATAAAATAAATGAAAGAATAAATAAAAGGACACTAGCATTAGTAGTGCTGTCAGTAGTGCAGTATGTAAGTTCAGACGGCGCTGTTTGGGACACAGCCTTACTGTCTAACATTAATGTTAGTCTACTCAGGAAACCTTAATATACATTTATTATCATTTCATTTCAGCATCATACTCCAAAGAAAATAATACAAATAATATATTTTTTAGTTATACGTGTATATAATCCAGACACTGCATGTATAGTTTAAAAGTTTTCTGACAGCAGTAACATGTAATGTGGAGTATCTAGTTTAGTTTGTAAAGTGATCTTTAATTGGATTTATCTAATAATAATCAGACGTACAGATAATGTATTTTGTTTATTTATTTGTAATTTAATGGTAATTCCATAAATGTTGTTCTATGTCACTATACATACAGTGATTTACTATCTTACCTACAGTGGAATCAGATTATAGGTAATATTTAGGGGATAGGGTGGGCTTTGATTCATATTAGTAAATGTGCCCCCCCTTCATGTCAAACCCGCTCCTACACCCTTGGTAACCACTGTTACAGATGGGTTACAGCCGTACAGCTCATGTAGTTACACAAGCATGTCTTAATAGTTATAACAGCATTTTATATAGCATGTAATAACACATTAGTACTAATAACATGAGTATAACCAAATCTATCCATCTATCTATCTTTTAATCATCACTAATCCTGATTTCAGTTTTATTATTTACTTTATTATTAATAATCATGTTTGTATCACTGCCTTTTAACACACAACACAGTTCAGAATTAACCCTTAATTTTTGTTGATGAAGTAAATAAAAGAATTAAAATAATGATTTAAGATTAAAAAACAAGATTTTTTAATGAACACTTCATATAATAAATAATCAAATAAACTGATTTTAATAGATTTACTAATGAGACACTCAGCAGTACATACAGTAACATAGGAAAACCAATACGAGTTCAGTTTAATCTTGTACTGCATTGGAAGGGATTTGCTTAGCTTGAGCGTTAAAGGGTTAAAGAGGACCTAAAACACGTTTCTATAGATTTTTCTATAGATGTGTGGGAAATGCAGGGCAGCAGGTGTGACCGTGAACACTCAGAGAGAACAATACATCACAAAGCTGGTCTGCCTCCCACTCGGCTGTACAGAGAAGTACAGAAAGAGCTGCATGACCAGCCTACATGGGAACCAGCCTCCAAAGAGCTCTTCACCATCCTCTACATCTGTCAGACCTGAGCAATGTTTAACAATAATAATCACAACCTTTTCTAGACTTCACTTTTAAGCCAACGTTTACAGCTTCTAATTTATATTATTTACTCTGTTATTGATTCTAATCTGTATTAGTACATAACTGGAGGGCTTTTCATTAATAACTGCATCATTAGCTGAGATGAAGTGCTATAAACAGGTTATTAATGCCTTATAAAGCACATATTACACACAAATATTTATTTATTAGCAACCCTACAGGTTCTAGACATTGTTAAGTTTATAGCTTTATTACTATTATTACTGCAGAACTACTAATATAACCAGTAACACTTCAAAATGTGTTCCATATACTGTGCAGTTCATTAGAGTGTTGCATGGAATACATACCAACATGTTAATAAAGTAATTTTTAATAAAAAGTTCGATTGTGATTAAATCTATAAATCTGTGATGCAGATTGACAGTAAATATAATTAGTAATATGTAAAGATGAGCTGTGGAACATGGAACACATCCTGAAAGGGTGAGTAAAAGTCTCAGGACACCCTTTTACTTCAGAAAGGAAAGTGACGTATCTGAATACCCCAGTAAGTAACGGGTGAGGGGTCCTATCTTTTAGACTATGTACTGAACATGGCCACCATGTGGAAAGCCGCCATATTGGATCAAGGGCAAGTTCGTCCAATGGGAAAGTGGCCGTGTAGCAGATCAAAGAAGACCAGAACTGATCAGAAATTGATTGATGTAATCAGATTAGTAATATCTCTTGTGGTTCAAACATTAAAACACAGAAAGTTACAACAACAACCACATTGAACAACCTGTTTAGTGAGCTGTCTCTGGAACTGAACTCAGATCTGTAGACACAGTTCAGTTTCGTTTCTGAAATAAAAGGGTGTCCTGAGACTTTCTGACTTTTAATGTAGATGATGATTCATGCTCAGTAATTCCATAAAATGGTTTAATGTTTACATTAAACATTATTAAAATATATTATGTGATTTTTAGTGATTACCAATAATTTTCTACCGAGTACCAGTTACATACTAATATAATCTATAATTTATAAACGGCTCTTTATAGTAAAAAGTAAAAAGTATTTAAGTGTTTAATTTTGAGTTTACTGACTGAAGAATAGGATCTTAATTAATTCCAATATATGATCCTTAAAAATAAAGTCTTACCAAAAAAATGATGATTAGATGATTAGATTATTGATTAGATCACAGCCCAATGTATATTTGTTATCATGTATTATCCCGGGTGGTTGCTAAAGTGTTGCTAGGCAAGTGCTGTGTTATCCCAGATGGCTGCTATGGTGTTGCCAGGTGGTTGCAACAGCATGGTTATTAACAGACAGTTGCTATGTTATCCCAGGTAGTTGCTATGAAGTTGTAAGGCCAGTGTAGCATTATCTCAGGTAGTTGCTAAGGTGTTGCTAGATGGTTGCAAAAGCACAATTACTAAGATGATGCTGGGCAGTTGCTATGTTATCCCAGATAACTTTGAAGATGCCACAAGGCCAGTGTAACATCATCCCAGGTATTTGATAAGGAGTTGCTAGGCGGTTGCAAGAGCACAGTTACTAAGAAGATGCTAGACAGCTGCTATGTTATCCCAGGTAGTTGCTATGAAATTGCGAGACCAGTGTAACATTATCCAAGGTAGTTGCTAAGATGTTGCTAGGTGGTTGCAAGAGGACAGGTACTAAGATGATGCTAGACAGTTGCTATGTTATCCCAGGCAGCTGCTTAGATGTTGCGAGGCCAGTGTAACCCTATCCCAGATAGTTGCTAAGGTGTCGCAAGGTTGTTAGAACAACATGGTTACTAAGATGATGCTAGATGGTTGTCAGGTAGTTGCTAAGATGTTGCGAGGCCAGTGGAACATTATCCCAGGCTGCTCCTCAGATATTGTTAGCTAGTTGCAAAGGTCTCACTTGTGGGTGCTCAGGTGAGAGCTGGGTTTTCGCAAGGCTGTTATCCCAGGTGGCTGCTATTCTGTTGCAATGGCATTCCAGGTGGTTACTAAGGTGTGTGCTAGGTCATTATTATGCTATCCCAGATACAGTGAACCATGAATCCAGCATAAAAGAAAGTTTGTCAAGCCAATTTATAAAAACAATAATCAACATGATTTGAAAGCTGCACACATGCATTATGTGAGCTCCTGCTGGTTTGGGTTCACAACCAATTCTTCCCTTTAAATGAAGCTCAATAAAAGAGGCTTGCATGCAAAACAGCTCCCCCCGCTGGAGAAACGATAGACTGCCAAATATGCTCACCCAAAGCATCTTCTCTCAGTCCTGCTTCCCAACAGGATGATCGCCTTCGAGGCATCATAATCAGGTTACTTGTCACCAGCTCGTCGGCCAGATGGCCAAAACCTCACTGATGACCCGCCTGATTTAGAGGTGCATAATGAGATGCGCTGATTTTTATGTATGAGGTTGGTTTTGGGAGTGTCGTGAGGGAGCGTGAAGGAAAAACCAGGGCAAGCGTGAAAGAAGCCACACAGCAAAAGAAGACAACAGATGAAAAACACAGAGGGGCTGTACTGTGACACACTGAGCCAAAGCAGCATGAACAACAGGAGACAGATGAGAGAAAAAAGAGAAGAGTACTTACTTCCCTGTTTATCCGAATCTAAGAGGTCCCAAATTAAGGGAGAGGGGAAAATAGAGAGTGGGGAGAGAAAGAGAGAGAGAGAGAGAGAGAGAAGACAAAGAGGCTAATTACAGTCATTAGAGAAGAAGAAGCAGGTAAGAAGGTCTTGAGAAATTAGGGACACAGAACAGACCACCCGCAGGAGAGACTGCAATCACGCAAAGTTTGGAAACTAGCTGCAGATTATACAGAGCGCTTCCTCCAGTCAGCCTCGAGCCTTCCTCGGAATGTGTGTTCGGCTCAGGAGGAAAACAAGGGGACGTGGTTTACTGTTGATTTTCAATATAGCGTGCTTCCCCGTGGACCGTGCAATGCGACCGAGCGGCGTACGAGAGAGGAAGCACAATAATTCAGCTTGCAGGACGAGCTGTACTCCTTATTTACTCCTCTTTGAAGAAAGGGTCACTTCCTGAGCGTGCTTCTTCTCAGAAACTGGACCTGGTCGACTGTTCGAGCTTGTTTATGCGGAGAAATGGATGCAGCCCTTTTTCCAGCCAAGCTTGTTTAATCCAGAAACGCTTAAGCAGGCTTTGTTTACTTTTGTACCGCCACTAAGAATAAAGCTCATTTCCACTGGGCTCAGTGTTAAATTAGCATCAAGCTAACACTGGCTAATATTTACATGTTATAGCAAACACAGTTTAATCAGAACGAGCTTCAATCAGTTTAATCTAGTTCAATGCAGACGTCTTACGCTCATAACCCAGACCACACACACACACTCTTACACACACACACACACACACACACACACACACACACACACACACACACACTCTTACACACACACACACACACACATATATATATATATATATATATATATATATATATAAATATATATTATATATATATATTATATATACATAATATATATATATATATACTGATCAGACATAACATTAAATGCCCCTCCTTATATCTACACTCACTGTCCACTGTATCAGCTCCACTGACCATACAGGAGCTACACTTACAGACTGTAGTTCATCTGATTCTCTGTATACTTTATTACTCTGTTCTTTAATAATCAGGACCCCCACAGGACCACCACAGTGTGTTTTGTGCTGGTGAGAGTGGATCAGACAAAGCAGTGCTGCTGGAGTGTTTAAACTCCTTTGTCCACTGATGAAGAACTAGAGGAACACAAACTGTGCAGCAGCAGATGAGCTACTGTCTCTGACTTTACATCTACAAGGTGGACCAGCAAGTAGTAGGAGTGTCTAATAGAGTGGACAGTGAGTGGACACAGTGTTTAAACACTCCAGCAGCACTGCTGTGTCTGATCAGTGTCATTGCAATGCTGAGAATGACCCACCTCCCTAACAGTATTTGCTCTGTGGTGGTCCTGTGGGGGTCCTGATCATTAAAGAACAGAGTAATAAAGTCACAAGGTGGCGCTGTAGCAAACTGTTTTCTTTTATCTCTGCAAAACATTGCACTCATGCTGCAGCATATTTAACAATCTGAGAACCGTGTTCAGGTTCAGGTGGAAAGGTGGAATTGTTACCATTTCTCAAACAGAGGCTAATTGAACGTGGATCTAAGTATGAAGGCTGGGTGAGTGGGTGTGGCTATTTGAGGAAGAGGGCAGATCCCTCAAAGTTATGTGGTCTGTAAAAGAGAAAAATGAAGTTCTCAGATTATAAAAACATACGAACAGGCAGTGAGAATACACGTATAAACACATATTGGAGAAGGTGGACGTGTAGAAGATCAAAGACCAGAACTGTCTCAGGACTCGATTGATGAAGATTGATCAGAATCTCTAGTGGTTCAAACTTAACTGCGCTTTCAGATCTGAGTTCAGCTCCAGGGACATGTTGTTCAATGTGGTTGTTGTTGGAACTTTCTTTGTTGATAACATTTGAACTACAAGAGATACTACAAATCTGATTACATCAATCGAGTTCAGAGACTGTTCTGATTTTCTTTGATCTGCTACACGACCACCTTCCCATTGGAAAAACTTGCCCTTGATCCAATATGGCGGCTTTCAAGATGGTGGCCATGATCGGGATATAGCTTCAAAGATAGACCCCCTCACTCATTACTTGCTGAGGTATTCAGATACTTCATTTTCCCCTGAATGAAAGGCTGTCCTGAGACTTTTGACTCACCCAGTGTATAAAAAAATACATGTACCCTTTAATTTATGTTTCCAACTTCAAAAATATATGAAGGTCTTCTTCTTACTCCAGAGTTTTCCATTCAACTCCTCAAGAACAAGAACCAGACGAGAGAAATGTCTGCGCGCCAGACGCGTCCGGTCAATAACAGCATTGACGAATAAAGTTCTTTATTTTTCTACAAGGCTTCTATAAATGCTAATATAACCAAACCCAGTGCGGCACCGGGAGACGGAGAGAGCTCGCAGTTTTAACCTCCAAACAGTGAGCTGCTCACTTTTAATTAGCGAGACGACGGAAGCTGCGGACAAGGTCGGTCTGGATATAGTGAAGAAACCGGGGTTCATCTTTGATCTCCTGCAAGGTTCTCAATTTATTAGCAAGTAAAAGAAGAACCTGGCATAACATCTGAAAAAAACTCTGACCTTAGAAAATCCAATCAATACTTTTAGCCAGAACCGCAAATAAACAAACGTCTGTATTAAGAACACGCAGGACACAGTCCGAACGAGGCCTAAAACCATGTAGCACGCTAGCCTGACCTCCAAAAACTTCACCAGCAGTTCTGACCAATTGGGCAAAGTATGGAAACCTTCATATTTGCCCACCTCGCTCAATCAGACATTCGGAATGGCCTCAACCGGATTTGAGCTGTTAGTCTGATTATTAACAGATTACGAGTCTGTGTGAAGGTTTTAGACACTCTGGAAAATTATTATATATAAAAAAGAGTCTTGATCAGTCTGATCACCAGTAAGAACAGCAGATCTGATTAGAACAGACGTAAATAATCATACATACAATACAAATAAACATGAATATGATCTTGATCCAGTTTGAAGAACAAAGTTAGGTTCCAGATTTCTCCTGGACGCCCCAGACATTGTATGAATGTGTTCAGTTCCTTCAGCAGTAAATCTTGATTTATCTTAATGAAGTACTGAGCAGTCAAAGCAGGTATTAGATGAGAACTGATAATAATACTGGGTTGTTTAGGAGAAGCTTGGAAAGGGTTAAACAAACACACTGACTTACTCTATTAATACTGATTAATATTTAATAATAAAGTGTAAAAGCACTACTTACTCTATTAATACTGATTAATATTTAATAATAAAGTGTTTACTTACTAAATAAAAGCTTCCTGTCTGGAATGATTTTTATTTATAATATTGTTCTCAAGTGTCTTACACAGTGATGTATTTGTGTTTGGGTGACTTCCACACTTCAACTCCAGTTCTAACATACTGTATCTGGTTTGACTGGCCTCGTTTGGGATAAGTAGAAAAAGTCGAAACAAGATTTCACAGAAGTTTCTGAAAACTAAACAAGCTTTTCAACAATTTCCATATTAGTTAAAATCTATTTTTATGGCTTTAAATAAAGACAAACATCCGAGATAGAGATCAACTCAGTAAATCAGGTTATTCAGGCCAGTCCTACCAATAAAACATCAGCTCTGAGGAAGACAAGGCGGTCCTGAGTGTTGGTCCCACATTAGACCTGCCTAACTGCTGGGATCTTGGACAAGGTGGTCCGAACAGGATATAACGAGAGACTGGAATAGGGTCTCGTCTTCTAGGGGACAGACGAATGGCGAAGACATCAAGGATCAGGCCTAACAAAGCCTGCTGGGAGTCGAGCAGATATGATGGAGCTCCATACAGGGTGTATAGTGTTGTTTCCAGGCTTAGAGGATCTGCCTCGCTGCAGAAATGGTGGAATCACAAAGCCCGCTTTGAGACCCCTTCGCTTGGACGGCACCGAAGCATGAAATCCCCCAACCATCATCCCACCGTTCACCCTTTCAGTCAAACCCTTTCACCAGCATTGAGATACGATGGGACTGTTTTCAGCAAATTTTTACACAAAGAATGAGTCAGAGACTGCCTCAGTCAGAGACTGCCTCAGTCAGAGACTGCCTCTACCTGTGCAGTTTCTAAAGCTTTTACCATCCAGACTTCAAACAGAGACTCTTTCAGTTCTATTTTAAATCTATCTTAATAAACTGTAAATACTGACAGGTCACCCCAACTTGGTTCCTCCCAACTTTTCTTCCTCCAGTCTTGAGGAAGTTTTGCTTGCCAACGTTGCCTCTGGCTTGCTCACATGGGGATGCATGCTGTGACTTTATGTTTTCAAACTTCTGTAAAGCTGTTTTAGGGGAAACGTTGTTGTAAAAAGCGCTACACAAATAGACTTGACTCACTGAATACCAGGCCAGAGACGAATGTCCAGGACAGAGATGAGCATCCAAGCCAGAGACGAGCGTCCAGGCCAGAGATATACGTCCAGGTCAGAGACGAACGTCCAGGCCAGAGACGAGCTTCCAGGCCAGAACCGAGCGTCCAGGCCAGATATATACGTCCAGGTCAGAGACTAGCATCCAGGCCGGAGATGAGCGTCCAGGCCAGAGACGAGCGTCCAGGCCAGAGACAAGCATCCAAGCCAGAGATGAGCGTCCAGGCCAAAGATGAGCGTTCAGGCCAGAGATAAGCGTCCAAGCTAGAGACGAGCGTTCAGGCCGGAGACGAGCGCCCAGGCCAGAGATGAACGTCCAGGCCCGCAATGAGCATCCAGACCAGAGACGAGCGTACAGGCTAGAAACAAGCGTCCAGGCCAAAGATGAGCATCCAGGCCAAAGATGAGCATCCAGGCCAGAGACGAGCATCCAGGCCAAAGATGAGCATCCAGGCCATAGACGAGCGTCCAGGCCAGAGAGGAGCGTCCAGGCCAAAGATGAGCATCCAGGCTAGAGACGAGCGTCCAGGCCAGAGACGAGCGTCCAGGCCAGAGAAGAGCATCCAGGCCAGAGAAGAGCATCCAGGCCAGAGACGAGTGTCCAGGTCAGAGACTAGCATCCAGGCCAGAGACAAGCGTATAGGCCAGAGAGGAGCGTCCAGGCCAGAGACGAGCGTCCAGGCCAGAGAAGAGCATCCAGGCCAGAGATGAGCATCTAGGTCAGAGACTAGCATCCAGGCCAGAGACAAGCATACAGGCCAGAGAGGAGCGTCCAGGCCGGAGGCGAGCGTTCAGGCCAGAGGTGGCCAACAGAAGAGCTCTGTAGAATAATGGAGAAACGAACAGGAACTTACGTCAATGTAGTTGGCGTTGACGTAGTCAGAGTTGGGATCCGCCAGGAGAGAGTGCAGCTTGACGCGATGACGGTCATCTAGACAATTTAAAAGAAAAAAAAAAACAGGTAAACTATAAAAACACAATATTCCAGACGGCGTCTATTAACTGCTATATTATTCTATACTGTTACAGCCGCTTTATATAAGACACACTCATTACTCTCGTCTGAAGTAGTTGCTAAGTTACGTTGCTTTGTCTGGAAGGCCTCAGTGTTAAAATTAGCTCAGTAAAGTTTAGTAACTGAGCCCGCTCTCTCCTTAAAGCCCTTCAAAAGCTTTTAACATGCTATCCATTAACTCAGAAGTAGAAAAGAAAACAGTGCTTTAAAGTTCTTCACCTTCTCAGCAGTTTAACTGGCTGTGACTTTATCTGGACTGCATGTGAAGGCAGGGCTGCACATTTGGACCAACGTTAAGAAGCCCAATGCACAGTCGTGCCAATGTATAGAAAATGTGAAGGGATGCATCTGCAGGTAGAGTTACCTTGACGTCAGTATTAATGCAATATATTGTCGCTGTCCAAAGAAAAACAAGTAAAATAGCTACTTTACAGGAGACGCCAAAACCTTCATCCCTTTCAATGGAAGTCAATGGAACCAGAGATATTCCCAAGATCTTTTGGAGCATTTCTATTGGTCCATTCATTATGAAACAACGTAAACAACAGCTGTTGTGTTCAAATGAAGCAGAGAAATAAAAATTGCATCACGCTCTACAATAACACTGTTTGCCAATTAACACTATTAATATCATTAATAAGCTGTAATAATGTAAACATAAATAGGCAGCAGTGAGCTATTATAGGTTTAGCAGTGTTGATGAAAATAAACAAATTATACAACTGATGGTACAAGAGTTCAGTGACTAAACCAAAACCAAACCAAAACCAAACCAAAACCAAACCAAAACATTAAATTTATGTTTTATGGTAAATAGTTAAAAAGGTTTAGCTGTTTCTCAACATCATTAAAATCAAGGGATAAGTTTATGCTTCCTATCATTAGGGGGCGGCGACTCAGGCCTTCAGTTCAGCCAATAAATGTCCAAACTGAACAAAGCATCTCTTCAATGATGCTAATTTTCTATAGCGCCCCTATGGGATTCTAACAGTATGTTAGCATTAAGCTAATAGTGATTCACGTGAGTATATTTTGGCGGTTCCAGATGAAATGTTTGCGTTCAGGTGATGTATCTACAGCTTCCTGAAGTCCTAACCAACTCTAGAGCGTGCTTGGCTGTATCTACTCAGACATCACGGGGAACAAAATCCTGATTGGACAGTTTTTTGTGGGCCGTTTCAATAATTTCACCATAAACAACAAAAACCATAAATGTACTTTTGGATTCGAAATGTTCCCCACTGCTTTATTTACTTCAACGACCCAAACATGGACATTCAGCAGCACAGAGTTGATGGAACCGAGCCCTACCTCCTGTCATCAATGGAACTGCTCACAAGCCATTTACCTGTTTAATAGATGGTTCTGTCTACTTCCTGTAATCAGTGAAACCGTTTAAGCAACCCCAGTGTACGAATGGTGTCACTTACCATGAAGAACCACTAAAAAGTGTTAAGACATAAAGAAGAACCTCTCTAACTGCATGAGGAACCACTAAGAGGAACAAAGGCACAAAGAAGAACCTCTCCAGCTTCATGAGCAATCACTAAGAAGAACCAAAATACAAAGAATAACCTCTCTAGCTTCATGAGCAACCACTACAAGGAACCAAGGCACAAGGAAGAACCTCTCTAGCTTCATGAGGAACCACTAAGAGGAACCAAAATACAAAGAAGAACCTCGCTAGCTTCATGAGCAACCACTAAGAGGAACCAAAATACAAAGAATAACCTCTCTAGCTTCATGAGCAACCACTACAAGGAACCAATGCACAAGGAAGAACCTCTCTAGCTTCATAAGGAACCACTAAGAGGAACCAAAATACAAAGAATAACCTCTCTAGCTTCATGAGCAACCACTACAAGGAACCAATGCACAAGGAAGAACCTCTCTAGCTTCATAAGGAACCACTAAGAGGAACCAAAATACAAAGAAGAACCTCTCTAGTTTTATGAGGAACCACTAAGAGGAACCAAAATACAAAGAAGAACCTCGCTAGCTTCATGAGCAACCACTAAGAGGAACCAAGGCACAAAGAAAAACCTCTATAGCTTCATGAGGAACCAAGGCATAAGGAAGAACCTCCCTAGCCACACAAGAAATCAAAACACGAAGAAGAACCTCTCTAACTGCATGAGGAAACACAAGGAAGTGTTAAAACACAAAGGAGAACCTCTCTGGGAACCACTAAGAGGAATCAAGGCACAAAGAAGAACCTCTCTAGCTCCATGAGGAACCAGTAAAAGGAACCAAGACACAAAAATGAACCTCACTAGTCTCATGTGGAACTATTGAGAAGAACCTCCTCAGCTGCTTTAGGAGCTGCTGAAAAGAACTAAGGCTCATAAGTTCTTTAGTAAATACACTGGTTTCACACCATGAATGCTCAATTGTCCCTTCAAATTGAATTAGAATAATTTCAGAAGGTGAAGTGACCATGTACCCCCTGCCCACCCCCGTTACTTTACCCCAGTGAATAAATGGTGTCACTCACGGTCCAGCAGCGTGTCATGTCTGCCTTTGGTCTTCTCCTTCTTCTTGGTGACGTCCCATCCGTCGAAGAAGCTCTGTGGAAGTGAGACATGCATCAGATTTTCATCCACATCAAGAAACTAACGGCTTTAACGGCTTCACCGGCTTTTGTTTACCTGCAGATATGTGACCTGGTGAATGTAACATGCTTCTTTACAACCAACATGTTCCACAAAGCTGCTTATCAGAAACCCAGACACACCAGGTTCTGAGTGAGCGGAGTCTCAACGTGAAGGCAGTAGCCGAGACACACAGAACCACTTAGAGGAACCAAAACTCAATTTAAGAAACTTCTGAGGAGCAGAAAGATTCTGAGAAGAACCAAGACAGGAGAAACGCCAAAACGAACCTCTGAAAAGTGTGAAGACCATCCTAGCTGCATGAAGAACCTCTAATAGGAACCACTAAGAGGAACCACTAAGTGGAACTGAGACAAAAACAAGAACCTTCCAAGCCACATGTGGAAGCAATATGAGTAATCAAAGCACAAAGAGGAACCTCTGTAGCTGCATTAGGAACCAGTAAAAGAAACGGAGACACAAAAAGAACTTCTCTAGCTGTGTGTAGAACCATTAAGAGAAACCCAGACACAAAGAAGAACCTCCCCAGCTGCATGCTGTTGAAAGGACCTAAGGCTCATGAGATCTTCAGTAAAGACAATGGTTCTACGGAGAACCACGAACGCTCAAAAAACATTTACATGTTTAATAGTTGGTGAAAGCGTTCTTCAGATTTATGGAGAATGTGTTGTTTATAGACCCTCTTTAGAACCATATACAACATGTTCTCCATCAGCCTGAAGAACCATTCACCATACATAGAACTCTCTTAGTAAGTAAAGGGTTAAAGCATTCCCTTCACTAAAGAACCGCTGTAGAGCAGGTGGTTTGTAGGCTACCTGTGTGGAACCGTACAGAGACCCGCGTCTCCTGACTGAGAACCGAGTGCAGGTCACACCTCAGCAGCCGAGCTCAGCCTGAGAAGCGGTTCTCCCGCGATGGGTCCGCGTGTCTCTGTAGGCCGGACCACCCGCAGCGACAGTCAGAGACCAGCAAGACAACGAGGGGATTACAGCTTTAATTCAGCTGTCCCCTTCAGTTACACTCAGACTGTCCAACTACACCTCTCTCTCTCTCTATCTCTCTCTCTATCTCTCTCTCTACCTCTCTCTACCTCTCTCTACCTCTCTCTACCTCTCTTTATCTCTCTCTCTACCTCTCTCTCTCTCTATCTGTCTCTCTACCTCTCTCTCTCTCTATCTACCTCTCTCTCTCTATCTATCTCTCTAACTCTCTCTCTACCCCTCTCTCTCTCTCTCTCTCTATCTACATCTCTCTCTCTCTCTACCTCTCTCTCTCTACCTCTCTCTCTCTCTACCTCTCTCTCTCTATCTACCTCTCTCTCTCTATCTATCTCTCTAACTCTCTCTACCCCCCTCTCCTCTCTCTCTCTCTATCTACATCTCTCTCTCTCTCTATCCTCTCTCTCTCTCTACCTCTCTCTCTCTACCTCTCTCTCTCTCTCTAGCTCTCTCTCTCTATCTATCTCTCTAACTCTCTCTCTACCCCTCTCTCTCTCTCTCTCTCTCTACCTCTCTCTCTCTCTACCTCTCTCTCTCTAACCTCTCTCTCTCTCTCTCTCTCTACCCTCTCTCTCTCTCTACTTCTCTCTCTATCAACCTCTCTATCTCTCTCTATCTCTCTACCTCTCTTTCTCTACCTCTCTCTATCTCTCTCTAACCTCGTCTCTATCTCCTCTCTCTACCTCTCTCTATCTCTCTCTCTACCTCTCTCTCTCTCTAATTCTCTCTATCAACCTCTATATCTCTCTCTATCTCTCTACCTCTCTTTCTCTACCTCTCTCTATCTCTCTCTACCTCTCTCTCTCTCTCTCCTCTACTTCTCTCTCTCTATTTCTCTCTCTATCAACCTCTATATCTCTCTCTATCTCTCTCTCTACTTCTCTCTCTCTAATTCTCCTCTCTATCAACCTCTATATCTCTCTCTATCTCTCTAACCTCTCTTCTCTAACCTCTCTCTATCTCTCTTCTACCTCTCTCTCTACCTCTCTCTCTCTCTAATTCTCTCTCTATCAACCTCTATATCTCTCTCTATCTCTCTACCTCTCTCTCTTCTCTACCTCTCTCTATCTCTCTCTACCTCTCTCTATCTCTCTCTATCTCTCTCTCTCTACCTCTCTCTCTCTCTAATTCTCTCTATCAACCTCTATATCTCTCTCTATCTCTCTACCTCTCTTTCTCTACCTCTCTCTATCTCTCTCTCTACCTCTCTCTCTCTCTCTAATTCTCTCTCTATCAACCTCTATATCTCTCTCTATCTCTCTACCTCTCTTTCTCTACCTCTCTCTATCTCTCTCTACCTCTCTCTCTCTCTAATTCTCTCTCTATCAACCTCTATATCTCTCTCTATCTCTCTACCTCTCTTTCTCTACCTCTCTCTATCTCTCTCTACCTCTCTCTATCTCTCTCTCTACCTCTCTCTCTCTAATTCTCTCTCTATCAACCTCTATATCTCTCTCTACCTCTCTTTCTCTACCTCTCTCTATCTCTCTCTACCTCTCTCTATCTCTCTCTATCTCTCTCTCTACCTCTCTCTATCTCTCTCTCTACCTCTCTCTTTACCTCTCTATCTCTCCACCTCTCTCTATCTCTCTTTCTCTACCTCTCTCTCTACCTCTCTCTCTCTCTCTCTCTACCTCTCTATCTCTTCACCTCTCTCTATCTACCTCTCTCTCTACCTCTCTCTCTCTATCTCTCTCTCTCAACCTCTCTTTACCTGTCTCTCTCTCTTTGTCTCTCTCTATCTCTCTACTTCTCTTTCCCTTTGTCTCTCTCTTTATCTCTCTCTACCTCGTTACCTCAATTTAACTCTTTAACTCTCTCTCTGTCAATCTCTCTACCTCTCTCTTTATCTTTCTCTATTCTTTCTTCTCTGTTTCTTTCTCTCTCTCTGTATCTGTATTAGTCTTCCTCTCTCCTCTTTTTCTGTTTTTCTTCCTCTTTTCACCTTTTTTCTTTCTCTACTCTACCCTTTTGTTTTCTTTCTGTCCTGTTTCTCTCTCTCTCTCTCTCTGTTTCTCACTCGCTTTAACACTATATTTCTTTGTTTGGATGTTGCAAGTTGGCTTTTTATGTTTTTGGGGACACTTTCTCTCCCTCTCTTTCTGCCGTTCCTCTCTCCCTCCCTCTCTCTCTGCCCTCCCTCTCTCCCTCCCTCTGTCCCTCTCTCTCTCTCTCCTCCAAGAACCCCTGTTGTGTCTCTGACTGAATCTAAGTATGTCCTGTCTTTCACTGAAGAGCATCCGAGCCCAGCCAGCACTCAGCATGACATTTTCATATGACTCATTCACTCTTTAATCCAGGCTGCGTCCGACGGCACAATCAATATTCCTCCCTGCCTCTCTGTCTCGCTCTACAGGCCCTTGAAGAAGATGTGATGCACTGCTGCAGAGCAGCTCCCACGAAACAAGAGCCGCATGTCCTATACCACGTACCCAGAGTAGCTTTTCTCCTCCTTCAGAAGTTTCAAAACAAGTGGTGCTGAAATTCTGATTTTAGTGCAAATAGCAGCTCCACTGACTTCACACTGGCTCAGTATTCAGCCAACAGCTGTGTCCACTATAGAAAAACATTCACGAGTATATGTGATGTTGCAGAGAGGAAGTGTAGAGGGCGCTATGACGCCTATAAAGTTTTTATGAGCCGCATTCTGATAGACTGTAATACACTACAGGAAGCGTAGGGGGCGACGGTGGTTCTGATAGACTGTAATACACTACAGGAAGCGTAGGGGGCGACGGTGGTTCTGATAGACTGTAATACACTACAGGAAGCGTAGGGGGCGACGGTGGTTCTGACAGACTGTACTACACTACAGGAAGCGTAGGGGGCGATGGTGGTTCTGACAGACTGTAATACACTACAGGAAGGGTAGGGGGCGACGGTGGTTCTGACAGACTGTAATACACTACAGGAAGCGTAGGGGGCGATGGTGGTTCTGACAGACTGTAATACACTACAGGAAGGGTAGGGGGCGACGGTGGTTCTGACAGACTGTAATACACTACAGGAAGCGTAGGGGCCGACGGTGGTTCTGACAGACTGTAATACACTACAGGAAGGGTAGGGGGCGACGGTGGTTCTGACAGACTGTAATACACTACAGGAAGGGTAGGGGGCGACGGTGGTTCTGACAGACTGTAATACACTACAGGAAGGGTAGGGGGCGATGGTAAGGAGCTGTGATTAAAGAAGCTGGTAATATTTGGCTATTCATTTGGTAATATACGGCACATCATCATTACAGCCCCCAGAACAGCTCTGCTCCCCGTGTGCCCCGCAGAGGCTTCTTCTCGGAGGCCGCCGTATGACTCCCTCTGGGGAAATTCAGATAATGAAGCCTGGCAGCCGCTCTCCCGCTGACAAACCTCCATCCTGTTTACTCCTGCGGGCGCCGCGCCGCGCTATCCGAACCGGAGGCGAGCGAACGCAACCTGTCCATTGATTTTCAGGGGGATTTTCGGCGGCCTCCTCCGGGCTCGGCTTAATGAATCGAGCGGCACATCTGTATTCCGTGGGGAGAATTTGGTGAAAGAGCATCGAGAAAGAAAGCGAGGCGGAGGGGGAGCGGAGAGGAGGCGAGGTGCCGTGTCATTAAGGCACTGAATGAAGCTAATATTATCGGTGGACGTTATTGGAAGGAGGCCGGCGTGAGGGAGCGGTGCAGCGCGCTGATGAGATGGGGACGAGCAGGAGGCCTTTCACCTCCAGAATTTAGATTCTGAACGACTGGAATCGATGCATCAGACGCACTTCAGCGCATACAAATACTGACATAACAAACTGAGATTAAAAACTTTACTTTCAGCTACACTCTAAAACCTAACCCAGGCCTAAACATCTGCACTGCTTCAGGATCAATAATCACCTTACACACCAAACCTAATCATCTGCAGTGCTTCAGGATCAATAATCATCTTACACGCCAAACCTAATCATCTGCACTGCTTCAGGATCAATAATCACCTTACACGCCAAACCTAATCATCTGCACTGCTTCAGGATCAATAATCACCTTACACGCCAAACCTAATCATCTGCACTGCTTCAGGATCAATAATCACCTTACACGCCAAACCTAATCATCTGCACTGCTTCAGGATCAATAATCACCTTACACGCCAAACCTAATCATCTGCACTGCTTCAGGATCAATAATCACCTTACACGCCAAACCTAATCATCTGCACTGCTTCAGGATCAATAATCACCTTACACGCCAAACCTAATCATCTGCACTGCTTCAGGATCAATAATCACCTTACACGCCAAACCTAATCATCTGCACTGCTTCAGGATCAATAATCACCTTACACGCCAAACCTAATCATCTGCACTGCTTCAGGATCAATAATCACCTTACACGCCAAACCTAATCATCTGCACTGCTTCAGGATCAATAATCACCTTACACGCCAAACCTAATCATCTGCACTGCTTCAGGATCAATAATCACCTTACACGCCAAACCTAATCATCTGCACTGCTTCAGGATCAATAATCACCTTACACGCCAAACCTAATCATCTGCACTGCTTCAGGATCAATAATCACCTTACACGCCAAACCTAATCATCTGCACTGCTTCAGGATCAATAATCACCTTACACGCCAAACCTAATCATCTGCACTGCTTCAGGATCAATAATCACCTTACACGCCAAACCTAATCATCTGCACTGCTTCAGGATCAATAATCACCTTACACGCCAAACCTAATCATCTGCACTGCTTCAGGATCAATAATCACCTTACACGCCAAACCTAATCATCTGCACTGCTTCAGGATCAATTAATTTAGTAAGTTAGTTATTTAGTATGTAAGTTAGTAAGTTAGTTAATTATTTAGTTAGCAAGTTAATTAGTAAGTAATAACTAACTTAGTAAGTAATAACTAACTATCTAACTTATGTACTAACTTACAGACTAACTAACTTAGTTAGGACATGAGTTAAGTTAGTTATTTAGTTAGGTAGTTAATTATTTACTTAGGTAGTTAATTATTTAGTTAGTAAGTAATAACTAACTAGCTATCTAACGTATGTACTAACTTACATACTAACAAACTAACTTAGTACGCAAGTTAGTACATAGTTAGTACATTATTTATTAATTATTTATTTACTTATTTAATCATTTAGTTAGTTAGTTTATTAGTAAGTTCATTAGTTAGTCATTTGGTTAATTATTTAATCAGTAAGTCAGGGGGGGTCAGTAAGTTAGGTAATTATTTTTTTGTTAGTTAATTATTTACTTAGTAAGTTAGTTAATTAATCAGGAAGTTAGTTGGTTAGTTATTTAGTTATTCAATTAGTAAGTTACTAAGTTAGTTATTTTGTCAATAAGTTAGTTAGTCGTTATTTTGTGAATAGGTTAGTTAATAGGTTAGTTATTTAGTAACTAAGTTATTTAGTTAGATAGTGTTAGGTAGTTAGTTAATTATTTAATAAGTAATATATAATATGTTTTAATAACTTTTTTAATAACTTTTTTAATAACCTTTTTAATAACTTTTAGAGGCTAAAACAGTCTTTAATTTAAATGTGAATAGACGGGACCAGAATTTTTCCAGGCTATTTTGGAGCATTTCTATTGGACCATTCTTCATGAAATTTTCACTCAATGGAAACGACAGCTGATGTGTTTAAATAATATGGAAAAATGAAAATCGCTCTGGTTACCAGAACTGCTCACAACTGGCTGGCATGGTCCAACCCTAAACATGGTCCAACCCTAAACATGGTCCAACCCTAAACATGGTCCTAGCCCATATATGATCTAACACCGGCATGCTCCGACCCCAACATGGTCTGACCCCAACATGGTCCAACCCTAAACATGGTCTGACCCCAAACATGCTCCGACCCCAACATGGTCTGACCCCAACATGGTCCAACCCTAAACATGGTCCAACCCTAAACATGGTCCAACCCTAAACATGGTCCAACCCTAAACATGGTCCTAGCCCATATATGATCTAACACCGGCATGCTCCGACCCCAACATGGTCTGACCCCAACATGGTCCAACCCTAAACATGGTCTGACCCCAAACATGCTCCGACCCCAACATGGTCTGACCCCAAACATGCTCCGACCCCAACATGGTCTGACCCCAAAATGGTCTGACCCCAACAAGGTCTGACCCCAACATGGTCTGACCCCAACATGGTCCAACCCTAAACATGGTCTGACCCCAAACATGCTCCGACCCCAACATGGTCTGACCCCAACATGGTCTGACCCCAACATGGTCTGACCCCAAACATGCTCCGACCCCAACATGGTCTGACCCCAACATGGTCTGACCCCAAACATGGTCTGACTCCAACATGGTCTGACTCCAACATGGTCTGACCTCAACATGGTCTGACCCCAAACATGGTCTGACTCCAACATGGTCTGACCCCAACATGGTCTGACCCCAAACATCGTCTGACCCCAAACATGGTCTGACTCCAACATGGTCTGACCCCAACATCGTCTGACCCCAAACATGGTCTGACCCCAACATGGTCTGACCCCAAACATGATCTGACCCCGGCATGGTCCAACCCTAAACATGGTCCTAGCCCATATATGATCTAACACCGGCATGCTCCGACCCCAACATGGTCGACCCCAATCATGGTCTGACCCCAATCATGGTCTGACCCTGGAATGCCTTGGGAGGCTCCTTCTTCCCTACAGCACCCCACGTACGCTGAGGTTCTCCGAACTCTGCCAGTAACAGTCCTCCATATGAGTCACTTCCCTTCCTCTCTCTGAGCAGTGCCTCTGCCTCTCTCGCTGCCTCGTAGTTAAGGTTATGATTAATTACGAGTGTTTAGCTCGTACTCCTCTGTGAGCTGCTACTCAATCGACAGCCTCTTAAACCCGCTGCCCTGTGCTGATCTCAGCGGAAGTCATTTCTCTATTGTTGTTTTCCTCCCATGGTTAAATGGAGGTTCATTAAAGTTAATGGATGCTCCAATATCTCAATTCTGTGGGAATGCTCGAATACAGAGTTTTATAATTCCGAGTTCTGATTCGGGGGATCGTGTAGATAAAGTGCATCTACAGTCAGTAAACACAGTTTAACTCAGGTCAGATATGCTCGGCAATCAACTGCAGTCCATTTAGTGTCCAGGGCGTCCAAAATAGGACTAATAGTCAGTTGAGTTTCCTTGCTGGGACGACTGAATGTCTCCGCTGTCTGGTTTGGATCTTGGCGTAAGATGGTGGTGCCCTCTGGACCAGCTCGTCCACCGCAGAGCAACCTGCAGGTACTGTTTACTCTCCTGCTGTTTCGGAATATCTTACCTGCCTCTACTGTTCATTCTCATGTTCTGCCTGAAAGCCTCACCTGCATGTGCCACTCAGCCTCCTGTTGCGACTGAAAGCCTCGCTTGGATTCCGTGGAGACTTCAGTAAACAGTCCATCACCTCTTTTCCTTCACCTCCTCTAATCTGTGAGTGGTGACGGATGATCCCTGCGCTGACTCCTAAACAGTCCAAGACTTGAACCCTGTTCGGTTCCTTATCTGCACTAATGGTTGACACTCAGTAGATCTATCTCAGGTTCTTATCCATTCCACCAGATTTCAATCATCTGGTTACCTTCTAACACCAGTCACTGGATTCACTGGTTAATCTCATGAATGTTTCGGTTGTTTTGCTATCCGGTGTCCACCTCTGGAGGACGAGTCCCTCTTTGGAGTCTTGGTGCTTCTCTGTGGCTCTACTTCATGCTCTTAGAGAGGTTCTCCTGTTAAACCTTGTTTTTTCTTCATGGTTCCTATTCCTGCTCGTAGAGAAGTTCTATTTATGAGTCTTGTTCATCTCAGTGGTTCCTCTTCAAGCTCTTAGAGAGGTTATCCCTGGTCATGGTTCCTCGCAGTGGCTCTTCGTAATGCTTCTAGAGAGCTTTTCCTGTTGAACCTTGGTTCCTCTCAGTGAATCTTCTTCATGCTCTTAGAGAGACTTTCCTGTTAAGTCTTGGTTCTTCTAGGTCGTTCCTCCAGAGGTTCTTTTGTTGAGTCTTGGGTCCTCTCAGTGGCTCTTCTTCATGCTCTTAGAGAGGTTCTCCCGTTGAGCCTTGGTTCTACTTGGTGTTTCCTATTCCAGCTCTTAGATAAGTTCTATTGTTGAGTCTTGGTTTGTCTCAGTGGTTCCTCTTCATACTCTTAGAAAGGTTCTCCTGTTGAGTCTTGGTTCTTCTGGGTCATTCCTTGAGAGGTTCTCTTGTTGAGTCTTGGTTCCTCTCAGTGGCTCTTCTTCATGCTTCTAGTGAGGTTCTCCTGTTGAGCCTTGGTTCTTCTTGGTGGTACCTCTTCATGCTTTTAGAGAGGTTATCCTGTTAAGTCGTTTTCATCTCAGTGGCTTCTATTCAAGCTCTTAGAGGGCTTCTCCTGTTAAGTCTTCATTCCTCTCCGTGGTTGTTCTCCTGGTGCTCCTGCTGAGTCTTGGCCTTTTTTTTTAAATTCTTCTTCATACTCTCAGAGAAGTTCTCCTGTTGAGTTTTGATTCTTCTTGGTGGTTCCTATTCCTGCTCTTAGAGAAGTTCTATTGTAGAGTCTTCATTCCTCTCAGTGGATGCTCTTCATACTCTTAGAGAAGTTCTCTTGTTGAGTCTTGTTTTTCTCAGTAATTCTTCTTCATACTCTTAGAGAAGTTCTTCTGTTGAGCCTTGGTTCTTCTTGGTGGTTCCAATTCCTGCTTTAGAGAAGTACTCCTGTTGAGCCTTGGTTCTTCTTGGTGGTTCCTATTCCTGCTCTTAGAGAAGTTCTATTGTTGAGTCTTGGTTCCTCTCACTGGTTCCTCTATGTACTCTTAGAGAGGTTCTCCTGTTAAGTCTTGGTTTCTTTTAGTGTTTGTTCTTTATTCTCACAGACAGTTTTTTGGCCTTGGCTCGCTCAGATTTCTGTAAAGCTACTTTGTGATGATGTTCATTTACACATTAATACTTATCTGAACTGGATTGGATGTTGAAGTGCTACATGCTAGACGCTGTCACGGTCACTGCAGGTGCATGATGTGATAATATGTTAATGTATTTTATTACGAGTCACTCTGATTTGAGCAAATTTGGCTTTGAATGTGCTGTAATTCTAATTTCTTTAAACGATTCACACTCCAGCTCCCTGCACTGGCTAGTATAACTGTGTTGTTGTGATACAGTCTCAGAGTAGGTTCTAATGAAAGGCATCTAGTTTAACTTTAAAATCAGCTGCTGGTTTTTATTTCCAGATTCAGACTATATACTTTTATTTCCAGATTCAGACTATATACTTATATTTCCAGATTCAGACTATATACTTATATTTCCAGATTCAGACTATATACTTATATTTCCAGATTCAGACTATATACTTATATTTCCAGATTCAGACTATATACTTTTGAAAATGTGCCTCACAGCTGCGGTTTGTGGATACTGTCCATGTACAACCTCCTTCAACCAGCTTTAACAAAAGCCCAGAATCTGATGAGGGTTAATATAGCTAATCCAGTGAGCATGGCTTGATCAGACGGGGACGCTCTCACCTCGTACTCCTGCTTGAAACCGTAGCCCTCAGCAGTCTTCATCTGGTTGATGTGCTGCAGCAGGTCGGCCACTCGGACGGCGGGGTGCAGCTGACCCGTGTGGTACGGAGAGCTTTTCCTCCGGCAGTGACGCCGCGGAGAGCCGCCCAGCAGGCTGCTGGACTCATTCACCGAGCTGCGCTGCTCAGCTGGACAAAAACACAAACAGACAGTGGGTTAAACCACAGACTGATTATAGTAGCAGAGAACTGAGACATACATATACCATAGCTCAGTTTATATACAATAACTACATTTAGAGTTATACATTCAACCTAATGAGAAACTGTAACTCAGTTTATATACAATACCTACATTTAGAGTTATACATTCAACCTAATGAGAAACTGTAACTCAGTTTATATACAATACCTACATTTAGAGTTATACATTCAACCTAATGAGAAACTGTAGCTCAGTTTATATACAATACCTACATTTAGAGTTATACATTCAACCTAATGAGAAACTGTAACTCAGTTTATATACAATAACTACATTTAGAGTTATACATTCAACCTAATGAGAAACTGTAACTCAGTTTATATACAATACCTACATTTAGAGTTATACACTCAACCTAATGAGAAACTGTAGCTCAGTTTATATACAATAACTACATTTAGAGTTATACATTCAACCTAATGAGAAACTGTAACTCAGTTTATATACAATACCTACATTTAGAGTTATACACTCAACCTAATGAGAAACTGTAACTCAGTTTATATACAATACCTACATTTAGAGTTATACATTCAACCTAATGAGAAACTGTAACTCAGTTTATATACAATACCTACATTTAGAGTTATACATTCAACCTAATGAGAAACTGTAGCTCAGTTTATATACAATAACTACATTTAGAGTTATACATTCAACCTAATGAGAAACTGTAACTCAGTTTATATACAATACCTACATTTAGAGTTATACATTCAACCTAATGAGAAACTGTAACTCAGTTTATATACAATACCTACATTTAGAGTTATACATTCAACCTAATGAGAAACTGTAGCTCAGTTTATATACAATAACTACATTTAGAGTTATACATTCAACCTAATGAGAAACTGTAACTCAGTTTATATACAATACCTACATTTAGAGTTATACATTCAACCTAATGAGAAACTGTAACTCAGTTTATATACAATAACTACATTTAGAGTTATACATTCAACCTAATGAGAAACTGTAGCTCAGTTTATATACAATAACTACATTTAGAGTTATACATTCAACCTAATGAGAAACTGTAGCTCAGTTTATATACAATAACTACATTTAGAGTTATACATTCAACCTAATGAGAAACTGTAACTCAGTTTATATACAATACCTACATTTAGAGTTATACATTCAACCTAATGAGAAACTGTAACTCAGTTTATATACAATAACTACATTTAGAGTTATACATTCAACCTAATGAGAAACTGTAACTCAGATTATATACAATACTTACATTTAGAGTTATGCACTCAACCTAATGAGAAACTGTAACTCAGTTTATATACAATACCTACATTTAGTTATACATTCAACCTAATGAGAAACTGTAACTCATATTATAAACAATACCTACATTTAGAGTTATACATTCAACCTAATGAGAAACTGTAACTCAGATTATATACAGTACCTACATTTAGAGTTATACATTCAACCTAATGAGAAACTATAACTCAGTTTATATACAATAACTACATTTAGAGTTATACATTCAACCTAATGAGAAACTGTAACTCAGTTTATATACAATACCTACATTTAGAGTTATACATTCAACCTAATGAGAAACTGTAACTCAGTTTATATACAATAACTACATTTAGAGTTATACATTCAACCTAATGAGAAACTGTAACTTAGTTTATATACAATACCAACATTTAGAGTTATACATTCAACCTAATGAGAAACTGTAACTCAGTTTATATACAATACCTACATTTAGAGTTATACATTCAACCTAATGAGAAACTATAACTCAGTTTATATACAATACCTACATTTAGAGTTATACATTCAACCTAATGAGAAACTGTAACTCAGTTTATATACAATAACTACATTTAGAGTTATACATTCAACCTAATGAGAAACTGTAACTCAGTTTATATACAATAACTACATTTAGAGTTATACATTCAACCTAATGAGAAACTGTTACTCAGTTTATATACAATAACTACATTTAGAGTTATACATTCAACCTAATAAGAAACTGTAACTCAGTTTATGTACAATACCTACATTTAAAGTTATACATTCAACCTAATGAGAAACTGTAACTCAGTTTATATACAATACCTACATTTAGAGTTATACATTCAACCTAATGAGAAACTATAACTCAGTTTATATACAATATCTACATTTAGAGTTATACATTCAACCTAATGAGAAAATGTAACTCAGTTTATATACAATACCTACATTTAGTTATACATTCAACCTAATGAGAAACTGTAACTCAGATTATATACAATACCTACATTTAGAGTTATACATTCAACCTAATGAGAAACTGTAGCTCAGTTTATATACAATAACTACATTTAGAATTATACATTCAACCTAATCAGAAACTGTAACTCAGTTTATATACAATACCTATATTTAGAGTTATACATTCAACCTAATGAGAAACTGTAACTCAGTTTATATACAATAACTACATTTAGAGTTATACATTCAACCTAATGAGAAACTGTAACTCAGTTTATATACAATAACTAAATTTAGAGTTATACATTCAACCTAATGAGAAACTGTAACTTAGTTTATATACAATACCTACATTTAGAGTTATATATTCAACCTAATGAGAAACTGTAACTCAGTTTATATACAATACCTACATTTAGAGTTATACATTCAACCTAATGAGAAACTGTAACTCAGTTTATATACAATACCTACATTTAGTTATACATTCAACCTAATGAGAAACCGTACATGTGGTTTATATCACAATAACTACATTTAGAGTTATACATTCAACCTAATGAGAAACTGTAACTCAGTTTATATACAATACCTACATTTAGAGTTATACATTCAACCCAATGAGAAACTATAACTCAGTTTATATACAATACCTACATTTAGTTATACATTCAACCTAATGAGAAACCGTACATGTGGTTTATATCACAATAACTACATTTAGAGTTATACATTCAACCTAATGAGAAACTGTAACTCAGTTTATATACAATACCTACATTTAGAGTTATACATTCAACCTAATGAGAAACTGTACATGTGGTTTATATCACAATACCTACAAGTAGCCTTTGGTCTAAAATGCATAAGTAACATCCATTCATGGTGGAGGGATACATGCAGGACGCTGTGAGGTTCAAATAGTCCCCAAAGAAAACCTAGTATTTTCAGATCTTCCACATTTTACCATCAACATCCAGATAAACTCAGAAGACACGTGTAGCTTCACTGGTGGGTATTTGTGTGACCCCTGGTTCCCAACTGGTGGAATTCCTATTTAGGCTACTAAGTTATAGTCATAGAGGGGTTATTAATAATAATTGTGGTTTAATGGCTCTGAAAACTTTTAAGTTCAGTGCAGATACAGTGTAGACTGAAAACAAGCCTTCCATACACACTGCAGTAATAATCTCAGAGCTGAAATTCAGCCGCAGATAAACGAGGACTCAGAGCTGAGCGGCCGGGTTTCACAGCGTAATCGCAGGGTATGAAGTTGAGAACCACGAAGCGGCGTAAACGACACCGGAGACGGAGAATAATGGAAAGTGCTTGTACTGGAAAATAAACTTACTTAAAAAAAAAACAATATCATTTTCCTGTAGATTGTGTCGCGTAACGTCTGGGCGGCTTTTCAGCGCAAACAATTCACAGGAGAGCGATTCTAATCCCCGTGTTTGTGCGCCGTTCAGCACTTTAGGTCGGATCAACACCTGCACCCACGCTCCCGCTCCCATCTCATCAGCCTCGGCAGAGAGCGAGCTTCCCCGAGCGGCGCTCCGGAGAACTGCTTATGTTTCCAAAACGAGGGAAGCGCGGTGATTGGCAGCGCGTCCAATTCGAGTGAATCTGGCGTACATTTCATTAGACAGCCAGGACGACTCAGCAATAACGGACGCGGAGAGGTTAGTCAGGAAAACGTCAATATGCTCCAGGAGTGACAGCCAGAGCTGCTGCAGCCAATAAGAGGGTTTAACTGCTGCTGGATTTGTTTGTGGTTGAATATGTATGAGTCTCTTAATTACAGCCACACTGCCAAAAAATGATCTCAGCAAGTGAAAAAATATGAAATGTAGTCTTTAATATTTAATATTTCTCATTCTGAGAAGTTGCGAGAATATTATACAACTATTTAACTAATTTATAGACATTTTACTTCAAATACTTTCTTGTTTAAAGTAACAGTTTTTTTATTAGTAGATTGTGTACTTGTTTAAAGAAATAATGTAAAGAAATTGGTGTATTTCAAGAAATTATGTGTAAAACATGTACAGTTATTAGTATCAGACTACATAAAGTTACATAAACCAGGTCCAGAAATAAGTGTATATACAGTTTATACACAAGTATCTCCAAAATAGTAACTTTACAGGAGAGAACAAAAACTCGCTTTACTTTCAATGTAAGTCAATGAAGCTAGAATTCTTTCCAAGCTATTCTGGAGCATTTCTATTGGTCCATTCATCACAATGTAAACAACAGCTGTTTCATTCAAATGATGTATAAACATAAAAATTTTCAATAAATACATGTTTATCTTTGGACAGCAACAATATATATAATATAAAAATGCATAAAGTTGAAAAGTGACATGATCTGAAACGCCGTAAATATACTGATGTGCCAAAAGTTATAAGACATGGACTAAATATCATTTAGGATCCCTCTGTACCCCGGTATATCTAATACCACTACATAACCATAAAACCACTATATCACAATATAACCTCTGTATAACCACTATAACCATAAAACCGCTATATAACCATATAATCTCTTTATAATCAAATAACCTCTATACAACCACTATATAACCATAAAACCACTATATAACCATAAAACCACTATATAACCATATAACCTCTATATAACCATAAAACCACTATATAACCATATAATCTCTTTATAATCAAATAACCTCTATACAACCACTATATAACCATAAACCACTATATAACCATAAAACCACTATATAACCATATAACCTCTATATAACCATATAACCTCTAAATAACCACTATATAACCATAAAACCACTACATCAGCATAAAACCACTATATAACCATAAAACCACTATATAACCATATAACCACTATATAACCATATAACCTATATATTACCATATAACCACTATATAACCATATAACCTCTATACTACCATAAAACCACTATATGACTTTATAGCCACCATATAACCACTATATAACCATAAACCACTATATAACCATATAATCTCTTTATAATCATATAACCTCTATATAACCACTATATTACCATAAAACCACTATATAACCATATAACCATATAACCACTATATAACTTTATAGCCACCATATAACCACTATATAACTTTATAGCCACCATATAACCACTATATAACCTCTATATTAACATGGCCAAATAGCCACTTAATAAACATGTTTGAGGAACAAAGAAAGTGAAGAAAAGAATTTTAATAGGAACCAAAACACAACTGGACATCGTTTATCCACATGAACATTCACCTGAAACCTGTTAGTGATAAATGATGTTGTTTTTCTTTCCCTGCAGCTTATTATTTATGTCTCACCTTCAAACTCCCAAATATTTCAGAACAAAATCTGAACCTCACCATCAAAATAACCTCAGCGGTGTTGAGGTTCTGGACTCCGGGGTGGTCAGTCCGTGGTTATGAGAGGTGTCTCCTGTATTTTTGGGTCATTCTGGAATGCTTTAAACTAAATATCTCAGAAATGTCTCATGTGAGGTCTGTTTATCTGACTGGGACAGTGTTGGTGGGTCCTCCAGGTCTTCCAGGTGGTTGTTAGGAGTTTAGATATTTCACTTACATTATATTATCTCATAACTGATCCCCTCACAAATTTTTTTTTGTCTTGACTGGAAATTAATGGAAATAAATAGTTTCTTGATTCTGCCTGATACCATCTAAACCTACCTAAGAAACGGGACCACCATCGGACCACCGCTGACCAGATACTCTCAGTATGTTACGAAAAGCACATGTTGGAACTCCTCTGGCCCGCAGGGTGCTGCAGTGTGTGGGATTTGGCGTAATTCCCAGATCTACAGGCTCCGCGTGCGGAACACCTCCACGTGGTTGTGTTTGAGGTGAACGTGTGTAGGACTCGGTACCGTTAGTGAAATAATCCTACACACGGGTTTATTTCTGGAGGCTTCCGTTCACGTCTACTCACTCCTGGCGCTGCAGTTGTGCGCGTCCATGAAGGTGTGTGTGGTGCGCTCGTCCTGCTGCAGCGTGCTCTGGTCGGCCGTGCTGCAGTCCAGAGAACCCAGCTTCCGGTTCTTCTCCTGGCGGTACGTCATGGCCGCCTTGTTCATGTTCACTTTCTTCCTTCTGTAACAGAGAGAGGAGCAGGAGAACAGGAGCAGAGCTGAAGCGTCTGTATACAATTAACCATTCCACCTTAAACAGCGCCGCCTGAGGCCTCAGAGGGTACTGCACAGTTTAAGGTGGAACAAAAACCCCATAAAGAAACTGTAGCTCCGTGAAAGAGGAAGACTGAGGAGCACTGGATGACACGTGCAGAGAAAAAGATAAGGAGAGGAGGATCATGAGACGGAGACGGAGGAGGCGTAAACAGAAAGGTAGCGAAATGTGTGATGGATTGATAGGAGGAGGAAGGGAGCAGGGGACTGGGAGGAGATGAAGGATGAAGAAGAGATAGTCCAGCTAATCTCTTACAGCACTGAAGGTAAACAAAGGAGGGCGAGCGGAGGATGATGGGAAAAGAAGGTATAAACGGATGGAGATCCACTTACGGATAGTACGGGTAAGAATAAAAGTCCCTTCTGGAGCGCCAAAAGACGAGAGAAAAATATAGAGAGAGAGAGAGAGAGAGAGAGAGAGAGAGAGAGAGAGAGAGAGAGAGAGAGAGAGAGAGAGAACGAGAAGTGAGAGAAAAGAGAGAAAAGAGAAAGAGAGAGGAGAGAAAAAGAAAAGAGAGAGAGAAATAAAAGAGAGCGAGAATGAGAAAAAAGAGAGAATGAGAAGAGAAAGAACAAAAGAAAAGAGAGAGAAAAGGAAAAAAAAAGACAGAAAGAGAAAAATAGAGAGAAAAGAGAGAATAAGAGAAAAGAGAGAGAGAGAAAAGAGAGAGAGAGAACGAGAAGAGAGAGAAAAAAGAGAGAGAAAAAGAAAAGCGAGAGAACGAGAGGAATGAGAAAGAAAGAAAAATAGAGAGAAAAGAGAATGAGAGAAAAGAGAACAAGAAGAGAGAGAGAAAAAAGAGAGAAGAGAGAGAGAAAGAGAAAAAGAGAGAAAAGAGAGAAACAGAGAGAAAGAGAAAAGAGAGAGAGAAGAGAGAGAGAAAAAAGAGACAAGAGAGAGAGAAAGAGAAAAAGAGAGAGAGAACAAGGAGAAAAAGAGAGAAAAGAGAGAAACAGAGAGAAAGAGAAAAGAGAGAGAGAAGAGAGAGAGAACGAGAAGAGAGAGATAAAAGAGACAAGAGAGAGAGAAAGAGAAAAAGAGAGAGAGAACGAGGAGAAAAAGAGAGAAAAGAGAGAAACAGAGAGAAAGAGAAAAGAGAGAGAGAAGAGAGAGAGAACGAGAAGAGAGAGATAAAAGAGAAAAGAGAGAGAGAAAGAGAAAAAGAGAGAGAGAACGAGGAGAAAAAGAGAGAAAAGAGAGAAACAGAGAGAAAGAGAAAAGAGAGAGAGAAGAGAGAGAGAACGAGAAGAGAGAGATAAAAGAGAAAAGAGAGAGAGAAAGAAAAGAGAGAAAGAGAGATACGAGACATTAGTGAAGCTTCCTCTCACTAGATGAAAAGCTGTAATTATAAATAAAATATTGTACATCATTAAAAAAGTCCATGCAGTTATAAAATTATATTAATAATTAATAATTAAAAGTATTATATTATTATATAACAGTTAAACAAATCTGAATAATTAAAGAGAACTATTGTTCTCATTTGTGGGGGTCCTGTGGGGGTCCTGACCATTAAAGAACAGGGTAACAAATTACTAGGACTACGAAGTTCTCCTGTATGGTCAGTGGACCATCTTAAGGCTGCTCTGTGTATAATTATGTAATAGCGCAGAAACAGTCCACCAAAATTAAAGTATTCACTCCGGAATTTAGACCACTTAATTATTCAGTTTTATTTGTTGACTAATTTGCATCTCCAAGGTACTGAATGAAGCTCCATCCGTCCAGAGGACACAAGCCCGGCTGGTGCTGCTGCTCCAGAGTGTCCTACTCTATTAGTCAGCGCTCCTCTATGGAGCCTGGACACATCTGTGCCCGCCTTACCAACACCAGGCACCTCCTACGTGTATGTAATTGAGTAGGCAATGGCTTCGTCCTGCTCTCGGCAGAGGGCTTCACACTAAGCGAGCTCTCTCCAGAACAGAGGACCGGACTGGATCACATGCTGTATGTTAGCGAGGCGCATTTGGAGTAATTTTATGGGTGAGCGGCTAATATGAGGAAAAACAAGTAATCAATTAGTGGAGAGTTAGAAATGAACGGTCTGATGCATGCATGAAATTTACATTGTAAAACCAATATGATCGTAGAACCACAGCTGGGCCTCCGCTGGCTTTGCTACACGGTAAATTAAGCTGTAGCCTAAAAATATAAACGAATAACAGTCCACAGTAAAATATCTCTTGTTCATCAAGCTGAAGGCCAGCTGGTCACCAGCGAGAACCTTCATATTCTGGAGGGGCTTTCTCAGCAAGATGGAGTTTCTGGACTGGAAAGTTATTTGAGAGTTCATTAAAAGCTGACGATGCCATCTGAAAGACCCATCCATCCATCCATCCAATCATTATCTTCCACTTTATCCCGCTAGTCAGGTCACTGGGAGGGGCTGGAGCCAATCCCAGCGTCATCGGGCGAAGGTGGGCTACACCATGGACAGGTCGCCAGTCCATCTCATGGACAACACACACACACACCTACGGTCAGTTTAGAGTGAGGATCCTAACATACATGTGTTTGGACTGTGGGAGGAAACCGGAGAACCCGGAGGAACCCACTCAAACACGGAGAGAACATACACACTCCACACAGAACCACCCGGACCGGGAATCCAACCCAGATCATCTTACTGTGAGGAGACAGTGCTGACCACAACACCACCATACTAACCACTACACCACCATACTAACCACTACACCACCGTACTAACCACTACACCACCATACTGACCACTACACCACCATACTAACCACTACACCACCATACTAACCACTACACCACCATACTAACCACTACACCACCGTACTAACCACTACACCACCGTACTAACCACTACACCACCATACTAACCACTACACCACCATACTAACCACTACACCACCGTACTAACCACTACACCACCATACTGACCACTACACCACCATACTAACCACTACACCACCATACTAACCACTACACCACCATACTAACCACTACACCGCCATACTAACCACTACACCACCATACTAACCACTACACCACCATACTAACCACTACACCACCATACTAACCACTACACCACCGTACTAACCACTACACCACCTTACTAACCACTACACCACCGTACTAACCACTACACCACCATACTAACCACTACACCACCATACTAACCACTACACCACCATACTGACCACTACACCACCATACTAACCACTACACCACCATACTGACCACTACACCACCATACTAACCACTACACCACCATACTGACCACTACACCACCATACTAACCACTACACCACCATAATAACCACTACACCACCATAATAACCACTACACCACCATACTAACCACTACACCACCATACTAACCACTACACCACCTTACTAACCACTACACCACCATACTAACCACTACACCACCATACTAACCACTACACCACCATACTAACCACTACACCACCATACTGACCACTACACCACCATACTGACCACTACACCACCATACTAACCACTACACCACCATACTAACCACTACACCACCATACTGACCACTACACCACCATACTGACCACTACACCACCATACTAACCACTACACCACCATACTAACCACTACACCACCATACTGACTTACTAAATTCAGCTTATACTGAAATAGGTGATTAAATGCTTTAATACCACTGACTATATTTCACATCAATGCATATATACACTAACCAGCACCTGATCTGATAGTGTTAAAGTGTTTATCTAATCAATAAGTGTCTGATCACCATTAGATCTGATTAGAACAGATGTAAATAATCAGACATACAATTCAAAGTATCATGAATATGTTATTGTGAGAGTAGATCAGATCTTGATCCAGTTTGAAGAACAAAGTTAGGTTCCAGATTTCTCCTGGACGCCCCAGACATTGTATGAATGTGTCCAGTTCCTTCAGCAGCAAATCTTGATTTATCTTAATGAAGTACTGAGCAGTCAAAGCAGGTATTAGATGAGAACTGATAATAATACTGGGTTGTTTCCACAAGTATGTATAAGCAGGTATATATAACACTCTTTATAACTGATTACAGTTACTCTCCCAAAATCCCTACTGGGAAGAGTTTCCAGTAGACTTCCATCTCTTTCGATGAGGAATCCATGAAATACAAACTAAGAGCTGCATTAAAGTTTCACAACCAAATTTGAAATCACTGATACAATCTGACTCAAACAGCATCGCCACTTTGTAGCTTTCGGCTGAAGTAACACACAAAAAAATGAATTTCTCAGCTTCTGGATACACGCAGGGGAGCCGGCTTGCGGCTTAAACAGCGAGCCGACTGGCTCAGGCGAAGGCCGGGATCTTCCTTACAAACAAACACCATGCTGAGCGTCTGGAGCTCTCGTGTTCCCTTTCCAGCCAGTCTCCGCCTCTCCGGCTATCCCGATAAGACCTTTTTTTGAGCCTATACTAAACCTGAGTGCATCCATGGGTGGAGTGTCAGAGCTTATGTAACTGGTTATACAGGGTCAAAAGTCTCAGGACACCCTGTTATTTTAGAAAGGAAAGGGAAGATGACGTATCTGAATACCCGAGCAAGTAACGGTTGAGGAGACCGATTTTTTATAGGCCTCACGTACATGGCCCCCATCTTCAAAGCCGCCATATTGGATCAAGGGCAAATTTTTCCAATGGGAAGGAGGTTGTGTAGCAAATCAAAGAAGAGCATAATTGTTTTAAAAATCGATTGATGCAGTGGTGCTGAACTGCGCCTTCAGATCTGAGTTCAGCTCCAGGGACAGAACTCTGAACATGTTGTTCAATGTGGTTGTTGTTGTAACTTTCTGTGTTGATAACGTTTGAACAACAAGAGATATTACTAATCTGATTATATCAATCGATTCCTGAGACAATTCTGGTCTTCTTTGATCTGCTACACGACCACCTTCCAATTGGAAAAACTTGCCCTTGATCCAATATGGTGGCTTTCAAAATTGGGGCCATGTAAAAGATAGACCCCTCACCCGTTACCCTCTGGGGTATTCAGATACGTCATTTTCCCTTTCAGTTCTGAAATAAAAGGGTGTCCTGAGACTTGACTTTTGATCTCTACTGAACTCGATGCACTGAGGCAGTTGGTCTGCAGCAGAGCCGGGCAGGGAAGAAGAAATCCACCCTTGTTTTTAGGGTGGCTGGAAAATCATCCGAGCGGAATGAAAGCCTGCGAGCGAGCCGTCATGACTAGACTGTGTCTTTTGACATTTCGAACTTTTGGACGCCTGTGGGGTCAGAATGTGACGGTGTCACAGCGTGCGACGCTCTCCGGGCCTGAGGACTTCACTAACGCTGACCTATGACGGCTGCACACACAAGCTTCAGCTTGATTCAAGGACCCTGAATGATGAGCGCGCCCTCACGTACAGTTTCACACACATTTCCAGGTCTTACCCTTTCTTGACGATAATCACGATGGCTCCCAGCAGCAGGATCAGGACCACCAGGCCTCCAGCACAGGCCCCCAGTATCAGCCCCATGTCCTCGGCATGCTGGGACACCTCCAGAGCATGCTTATGGTCCTTGCAGGCAGCTGAAAACAAGAGGGCAAAACTCAAGCTCAAGACTGATGCAGTCACTTTCCAGACGTTTATTGTCGATGGCAGGTTTGGAAAATACTGGTTTGCTATACTTAGCATAACTTTTCTAGTACACCATGTACTAAGTACTAGTACTTTACTTACATATTAGTGTAACTGAATACTTGTGCATTACATTTACTAATTTATTTACGCTGCTTGGCCAAAAACAAAGTTACCATTTGTACTTAAACACAGGCTCTGATTGGATAATTACTGCAGTGATTGACATGTTTCGGGTGCAACAGTTCTTCGATCCCCAACTGATACAGTGAGGATCTTGTCATTCCTCAAACTCCCATGTGGGAAGATCAGTGTATCCTGGTTAGGCAAAAGATCTCACTGTGTTTCAGAAAGTCAGTTTATTGTCCTGCGTCCAGCAAAGAAAACCACTAAGGAGAAGCTGGAATGACTGGAATTGAGTTGCGAACTGACCAACATTTTTAACAACTGGAAGGAGTCAGGAGTGAAGAACCTCAACTTCATGGAAGAAACAACACCTGGTCAAGGAGGACAGTAGGATCATGACTGGGTTTAACAGTGAACATCATTTCCACACGACCAGAACTGGGACTAAACAGCTGAGTGGACACTCGTTAGTGAGACTAATTAGCTCCGGTTTGTAGGGACCATAAAGGTCATGTGGTCTAAAGAGTCCAGACTGACTTTATTCCAGAGTGATAGGAGTGTCAGAGTAAGAAGGGAAGAGCAAGAAGTGATGCTCCCATCATGCATAGTGTCCGCAGTGTAACTCCCTATACTATACGACTATACTAACTCACTATACTGAGGGATTGAACTCTGCTCTCAGTAGATGATCTTTACAGATGTTCACCATCTTATTATGGTTGTGCAGCTCAGCGGTGACCTACCTAATGAGAGATAAAATCTCTGTTCTACCCCAGTGACGTCCAGACAGTTCTGGGAGCAAACTGAGCCATTCTGCAGACGAGCTTTGGATTCGGCATTTCAGAATGTGGAACGCTGCCTTTGGAAAGCCAGGCTCCATGATTGGACCATCTGTAGGGCCAATTGTGTCCAGGCACTGGCTACCCAAGACCACAGCCAAGAGGTCCCTGCATTATAAAGTAGGAGCTGACCATAGAGTGTAGAGTAAAACGTTTAGCATTTAGCATAACAGCAGTTCACCGTTATGTATACACTGTTTAGAGTTCAGCCAGTTGCGTGGCTGGTTACGTACAGTAGCCAGAGCTTCCTGTCACTCTGCTTGTTGCTGAGGTTGTAAACAGCCTCTGGTGTTACATTACATTTACATTAGCGTGTGTTAGCGTGACAGCGTTAACCAGCTCTACTCAGAATCACTTCGCCGGCTGGGTCTCAAATACTCACTGCCTTGCTACCCCGGCCGCACATCCACCACAGAGAATGACTGCAATGCTCAAACTTGCATTCGTTCCTAAAATGGCCTTCCCTGTTAGCAGCTAAGCTAAATTAGTTAGCTTTAGCTGAAGGTTTTACCTGTCCAGGTGAAAATTAACTCACTAATAACTAATAATTAACTCAGTAACACTAATATTTACTGCCGATTCACTGCGTCTCTGCTCATGGAGCTGTGAAGATGGATTCTGAGGCTTTTTAGGTTTGGGGAAGATCTAATGGTATCAGTGCTGTTGCAGTTCCATGCCTGTCAATTTCTTTGATCTCTGCCAACCTGGGGTGTCAAAGTGGGCAGTGGGTGGGATCACAGGCCAAAACAAAAACAAACAGACTTTTCACTCTGAGACTGAAAGAGCATACGCTACCACTACACCACCATACTAACCACTACACCACCGTACTAACCACTACACCACCGTACTAACCACTACACCACCATACTAACCACTACACCACCATACTAACCACTACACCACCTTACTAACCACTACACCACCATACTAACCACTACACCACCATACTAACCACTACACCACCGTACTAACCACTACACCATCATACTAACCACTACACCACCATACTAACCACTACACCACCTTACTAACCACTACACCACCATACTAACCACTACACCACCGTACTAACCACTACACCACCATACTAACCACTACACCACCATACTAACCACTACACCACCATACTAACCACTACACCACTATACTAACCACTACACCACCTTACTAACCACTACACCACCATACTAACCACTACACCACCATACTAACCACTACACCACCGTACTAACCACTACACCACCATACTAACCACTACACCACCATACTAACCACTACACCACCTTACTAACCACTACACCACCATACTAACCACTACACCACCATACTAACCACTACACCACCGTACTAACCACTACACCATCATACTAACCACTACACCACCATACTAACCACTACACCACCTTACTAACCACTACACCACCATACTAACCACTACACCACCATACTAACCACTACACCACCTTACTAACCACTACACCACCATACTAACCACTACACCACCATACTAACCACTACACCACCGTACTAACCACTACACCACCATACTAACCACTACACCACCATACTAACCACTCCCCACCATACTAACCACTACACCACCGTACTAACCACTACACCACTATACTAACCACTACACCACCATACTGACCACTACACCACCATACTAACCACTACACCACCATACTAACCACTACACCACCATACTGACCACTACACCACCATACTAACCACTACACCACTATACTAACCACTACACCACCATACTAACCACTACACCACCGTACTAACCACTACACCACCATACTAACCACTACACCACCGTACTAACCACTCCCCACCATACTAACCACTACACCACCGTACTAACCACTACACCACTATACTGACCACTACACCACCATACTGACCACTACACCACCATACTAACCACTACACCACCATACTAACCACTACACCACCATACTAACCACTACACCACCATACTAACCACTCCCCACCATACTAACCACTACACCACCATACTAACCACTACACCACCGTACTAACCACTACACCACCATACTAACCACTACACCACCATACTGACCACTACACCACCATACTGACCACTACACCACCATACTAACCACTACACCACCATACTGACCACTAAACCACCATACTAACCACTACACCACCATACTAACCACTCCCCACCATACTAACCACTACACCACCATACTAACCACTACACCACCGTACTAACCACTACACCACCATACTAACCACTACACCACCATACTAACCACTACACCACCGTACTAACCACTACACCACCATACTGACCACCACACCACCATACTGACCACTACACCAGCATACTGACCACTACACCACCTTACTAACCACTACACCACCATACTGACCACTACACCACCATACTGACCACTACACCACCATACTAACTACTACACCACCGTACTAACCACTACACCACCATACTGACCACTACACCACCGTACTGACCACTACACCACCATACTAACCACTACACCACCATACTGACCACTACACCACCATACTGACCACTACACCACCGTACTGACCACTACACCACCATACTAACCACTACACCACCATACTAACCACTACACCACCATACTGACCACTACACCACCATACTAACCACTACAGATAGATAAACTCCACACTTCAACTTTCAACCTGACTTAAACACGACACTCGAACTTTCTCTTGAGGAATAGTTGCTCGCTACTTTTCCACCCCTGGCTGTTTGTAAAGGTCATTAACTCTACAATGGAAAGAAAGAAAACAAACAAAAAAATGAAATATGTATTAGGGAGATTGCGGCGGAGCACAGAAGACTTTATTTCTCGCTCTGTGGAGATCTTTTCAAACTCCCTGCTTTTTCAGACTCCCCTCGCCCACGCCAGGATCCGCTACAACTTTTAAATTGACCAAAAAATGTTCGGCTGTCAAAACTGCCCGAGTTCAGTAGCAACGCAGTCAAATTCACTTTCCCTTCA
>CM038703.1:1994519-2064519 GCA_021613375.1 Megaleporinus macrocephalus
CCACACAGACACTGGGAGACCGTACACACTCCACACAGACACTGGAGACCGTACACACTCCACACAGACACTGGGAGACCGTACACACTCCACACAGAAACTAGGAGACCGTACACACTCCACACAGACACTGGGAGACCGTACAGACTCCACACAGACACTGGGAGACCGTACAGACTCCACACAGACACTGGGAGACCATACAGACTCCACACAGACACTGGGAGACCGTACACACTCCACACAGACACTGGGAGACCGTACACACTCCACACAGACACTGGGAGACCGTACACACTCCACACAGACACTGGGAGACCGTACACACTCCACACAGACACTGGGAGACCGTACACACTCCACACAGACACTGGGAGACCGTACACACTCCACACAGACACTAGGAGACCGTACACACTCCACACAGACACTGGGAGACCGTACAGACTCCACACAGACACTGGGAGACCGTACAGACTCCACACAGACACTGGGAGACCATACAGACTCCACACAGACACTGGGAGACCGTACACACTCCACACAGACACTGGGAGACCGTACACACTCCACACAGACACTGGGAGACCGTACACACTCCACACAGACACTGGGAGACCGTACACACTCCACACAGACACTGGGAGACCGTACACACTCCACACAGACACTGGGAGACCGTACACACTCCACACAGACACTGGGAGACCGTAAACACACCACACAGACACTGAGAGACCATACACACTCCACACAGACACTGGGAGACCATACAGACTCCACACAGACACTGGGAGACCATACACACTCCACACAGACACTGGGAGACCATACAGACTCCACACAGACACTGGGAGACCATACAGACTCCACACAGACACTGGGAGACCATACACACTCCACACAGACACTGGGAGACCGTACACACTCCACACAGACACTGGGAGACCGTACACACTCCACACAGACACTGGGAGACCGTACACACTCCACACAGACACTGAGAGACCGTACACACTCCACACAGACACTGGGAGACCGTACAGACTCCACACAGACACTGGGAGACCGTACAGACTCCACACAGACACTGGGAGACCGTACACACTCCACACAGACACTGGGAGACCATACAGACTCCACACAGACACTGGGAGACCATACACACTCCACACAGACACTGGGAGACCAAACACACTCCACACAGACACTGGAAGACCATACAGACTCCAAACAGACACTGGGAGACCAAACACACTCCACTCAGACACTGGGAGACCATACACACTCCACACAGACACTGGGAGACCATACACACTCCACACAGACACTGGGAGACCGTACACACTCCACTCAGACACTGGTAGACCGTACACACTCCACACAGACACTGGGAGACCGTACACACTCCACACAGACACTGAGAGACCGTACACACTTCACACAGACACTGGGAGACCGTACACACTCCACACAGACACTGAGAGACCGTACACACTTCACACAGACACTGGGAGACCGTACACACTCCACACAGACACTAGGAGACCGTACACACTCCACACAGACAATGGGAGACCATACACACTCCACACAGACACTGGGAGACCATACACACTCCACACAGACACTGGGAGACCGTACACACTCCACACAGACACTGAGAGACCGTACACACTCCACACAGACACTGGGAGACCGTACACACTCCACACAGACACTGGGAGACCATACACACTCCACACAGACAATGGGAGACCATACACACTCCACACAGACACTGAGAGACCATACACACTCCACACAGACACTGGGAGACCATACACACTCCACACAGACAATGGGAGACCATACACACTCCACACAGACACTGAGAGACCAAACACACTCCACACAGACACTGGGAGACCATACACACTCCACACAGACACTGAGAGACCGTACACACTTCACACAGACACTGGGAGACCGTACACACTCCACACAGACACTGAGAGACCGTACACACTCCACACAGACACTGGGAGACCGTACACACTCCACACAGACACTGGGAGACCATACACACTCCACACAGACACTGGGAGACCGTACACACTCCACACAGACACTGAGAGACCGTACACACTCCACACAGACACTGGGAGACCGTACACACTCCACACAGACACTGGGAGACCATACACACTCCACACAGACACTGAGAGACCATACACACTCCACACAGACACTGGGAGACCATACACACTCCACACAGACAATGGGAGACCATACACACTCCACACAGACACTGAGAGACCAAACACACTCCACACAGACACTGGGAGACCATACACACTCCACACAGACACTGAGAGACCGTACACACTTCACACAGACACTGGGAGACCGTACACACTCCACACAGACACTGAGAGACCGTACACACTCCACACAGACACTGGGAGACCGTACACACTCCACACAGACACTGGGAGACCGTACACACTCCACACAGACACCGGGAGACCGTACACACTCCAAACAGACACTGGGAGACCGTACACACTCCACACAGACACTGGGAGACCATACACACTCCACACAGACACTGGGAGACCGTACACACTCCACACAGACACTGGGAGACCGTACACACTCCACACAGACACTGGGAGACCGTACACACTCCACACAGACACTGGGAGACCAGACACACTTCACACAGAGACTGGGAGACCATACAGATTCAACATAGACATGTATTAATAAAACAAACAAACAAACATTAAAGCTAAACACTACACACTGTGTTGTTCTACTGGTATTGTGGTTTTACCAACCACTGCTTTCTGCTTTGATCTGCTCTTCACGCTCCGTCCCAACAGCTCTGGAACTGAGGTTGTATTTATATGCACCTTTGAGCCGCCGCCAGACTTGAATGAAGTCAATGTCATGCAAACAGCATTGCGGTGAATTGCTCATATGCCGGAGAGATCCGCTGCCAAAACAGTTGCGATGACCAGCTAATTCAAATCCGCGGCTGTTGGCAGACCAGAGTCGATCTCGCCCCGTCACTAACGGCTTGGCAGCCAAACCCGGTGAATCAGCCTGGGCACGAATTCATACCCGTCCATACGTTAAAGAGAAAACACCGCAGCGGGTCCCGATCGGATCGCTGCTGCACGGATCAGACTGACGCTGGCGGGCGCTTGTTTTTGGTCTCCCTCGCTTCCTCACTGCCCCCCCCCCCCACCCCTTGCACACCCGGCCACTTTATCAGTGAGTCAGAAAAAAAATTGATAAAAAAAAGCATGAAATCTCTCTTCAGATTAATGCAGGCTCCCGCCGCGCTTCCAAAAGCAGAGACTGCCGTTTGAAAAAGCACAGAAACAGAGCCGCATCGTTGCACCATCTGCCGAGGGAGCTCTAATTAAAAAGTGCTCGATGGGTCGCATAAATAAGTGCATGAATAAGTGCGCGTGAGGAGGGAGATGAATTAACTGTAAGGATGCCGCGCTCTCTGCATTAGGTGGCTTTTGATTAATGTTTTCAGTGCACTGCGAGACCCTATAGCCGACTCGAGTCAAAGCAGCGAGTCAAGTGCTACTAATAGGGGCTAAAACAGCCCCATCGGGTCAACCACTAGCTAGTGCAGTGTAAATTCTAATTCATGGGTGAATGTGTCCTTATAAACTGACTAGAAAATGATTCGGGGCGTAAACACACAAACACACACACACACACACACACATTCAAACAGGCTGTAGATTCACAGCCAATCAGTTCACTGAATATTTTCTCTCTCCCTCATATCTCCACTCACTGTATCAGCTCCACTGACCATACAGGAGCTCCACTCACTGTCCACTGTATCAGCTCCACTGACCATACAGGACCTCCACTCACTGTCCACTGTATCAGCTCCACTGACCATACAGGAGCTCCACTCACTGTCCACTGTATCAGCTCCACTGACCATACAGGACCTCCACTCACTGTCCACTGTATCAGCTCCACTGACCATACAGGACCTCCACTCACTGTCCACTGTATCAGCTCCACTGACCATACAGGACCTCCACTCACTGTCTATTGTATCAGCTCCACTGACCATACAGGACCTACACTCACTGTCCACTGTATCAGCTCCACTGACCATACAGGACCTCCACTCACTGTCCACTGTATCAGCTCCACTGACCATACAGGACCTCCACTCACTGTCCACTGTATCAGCTCCACTGACCATACAGGACCTCCACTCACTGTCCACTGTATCAGCTCCACTGACCATACAGGACCTACACTCACTGTCCACTGTATCAGCTCCACTGACCATACAGGACCTCCACTCACTGTCCACTGTATCAGCTCCACTGACCATACAGGACCTACACTCACTGTCCACTGTATCAGCTCTACTGACCATACAGGAGCTCCACTTACAGACTGTAGTTCATCTGATTCTCTGTATACTTTATTACTCTGTTCTTTAATGATCAGGACCCCCACAGGACCCCCACAGAGCAGGTACTATTAGGGAGGTGGATCATTCTCAGCACTGTGTGATAGTATTGTGTGTTGTGCTAGTGTGAGTGGATCAGACACAGCAGTGCTGCTGCTGGAGTGTTTAAACACTGTGTCCACTCACTGTCCACTCTATTAGACACTCCTACTACTTGCTGGTCCACCTTGTAGGTGTAAAGTCAGAGACAGTAGCTCATCTGCTGCTGCACAGTTTGTGTTCCTCTAGTTCTTCATCAGTGGACACAGGACGCCGCCCACAGGACACTGCTGTCTGGATAGTTTTGGTTGGTGGACGATTCTCAGTCCAGCAGTGACACTGAGGTGTTTAAACACTCCAGCAGCAGCACTGCTGTGTCTGATCCACTCAAACCAGCACAACACACACTAACACACCACCACCATGTCAGTGTTGAGAATGAACCACCTCCCTAATAATACCTGCTCTGTGGTGGTCCTGTGGGGGTAAGTGTAGCTAGATGTAGGGATGCAGATATGGAGCTCTGAATGCAGATCTAGAGGTTTGGAGCTCGAATCAGATACAGACTGTTGGTTTACAGCCCACGCTCTACTACATAGCATCAGCTTTCAGAGTTGATCTCCAGGTTCCTCCTGGTTTCTCCAGGACACTGTAGGATAACCATCTGGAGACAGTGAGGGAATATTTCATCTAAAAACCAGACGGAACACGCTGTGATGAGAAGCTTTCCAACCCGCAGGTCCGGCACTCCAACTACATGATTCATTCCACTTAGTCCACCACCGCGCTCTCCTCTGACCATCGAGAACAAAGAAGAAGTTCACAGAAGTTTCTTCCTCCTCTTCTCTAAGTTACTCAGGAAGATGAAGAAGAGACAAATGATGGGTAAAGAGAGAGAGAGAGAGAGAGAGAGAGAGAGAGAGAGAGAGGGGGGACTCCGTCTTCATCTAGTAAGCTTAGACTGTAATTAATCAGGAGAGCGTGAGGGTCAGAGAGGAGCACCTGGGGTGCAGAGTGAGGGAGTGAATGAGAGTGAGAGAGATGAACAGACGGAAAGTGAGAAGTACAAGGTCCTGAAGGAAATGCAGGATGGTTGTACACCTGCAAGGAAGGAGGGATGAATAAACGACAAGTAGAGGAGTGTGGGTCAGTGTGGTTGAGGATCTGCTCTGAGTGAGTACAGGCAGTTTGGAGGCTGTAGGTTAAATGAAACCATGATGTTTGGGTGTGTCTGAAAATGAATGGGACTCTATGGGGAAAAAGAGGGAGGGAAAAAAACGACAAACAGACGAGTGCAGGTCAAACCAACACTACAGTCATGGTTGGGGGTCTGCCCTGAGTCAGTGGATGTGAAACGGTGTCTGTCGGTCGAGCAGAAGTTCAGTAGATTGGTGTGCACTTTTCCATCCTATTCATTTTCTATGGGGGAAAATTCCAGAAAAAATCTGTAGTTTTCCGGAATCTATACATCCGATCAAAAAGCTCTACACAAACCCGAATCACATAATCAGATCAGACAGTCTGGAGGTGGAACAGAGATGATATCTCGAGGACTGTGGGACAACTGGTGGAGAGCATCTCAATAATATTTTATAGCACAGGATTAATATAACCTGGGATTATTTTTACTGTTCATTTTATAGTACAGGATTAATATAACCTGGGATTATATCTACTGTTCATTTTATAGTACAGGATTAATATAACCTGGGATTACCTCTACTGTTCATTTTATAGTACAGGATTAATATAACCTGGGATTATATCTACTGTTCATTTTATAGTACAGGATTAATATAACCTGGGATTACCTCTACTGTTCATTTTATAGTACAGGATTAATATAACCTGGGATTACCTCTACTGTTCATTTTATAGTACAGGATTAATATAACCTGGGATTATTTTTACTGTTCATTTTATAGTACAGGATTAATATAACCTGGGATTATATCTACTGTTCATTTTATAGTACAGGATTAATATAACCTGGGATTACCTCTACTGTTCATTTTATAGTACAGGATTAATATAACCTGGGATTATATCTACTGTTCATTTTATAGTACAGGATTAATATAACCTGGGATTATCTCTACTGTTCATTTTATAGTACAAGGTTTAATATAACCTGGGATTATATCTACTGTTTATTTTATAGTACAGGATTAATATAACCTGGGATTATTTCTACTGTGTTGTATAGTACAGGATTAATAGAACCTGGGATTATTTCTACTGTGTTGTATAGTACAGGATTAATATAACCTGGGATTATTTCTACTGTGTTGTATAGTACAGGATTAATATAACCTGGGGTTACCTCTACTGTTCATTTTATAGTACAGGATTAATATAACCTGGGATTATGTCTACTGTTAATTTTATAGTACAGGATTAATATAACCTGGGATTATATCTACTGTGTTGTATAGTACAGGATTAATAGAACCTGGGATTATTTCTACTGTGTTGTATAGTACAGGATTAATAGAACCTGGGATTATTTCTACTGTGTTGTATAGTACAGGATTAATAGAACCTGGGATTATTTCTACTGTGTTGTATAGTACAGGATTAATAGAACCTGGGATTATTTCTACTGTGTTGTATAGTACAGGATTAATAGAACCTGGGATTATTTCTACTGTGTTGTATAGTACAGGATTAATATAACCTGGGATTATTTCTACTGTGTTGTATAGTACAGGATTAATATAACCTGGGATTATCTCTACTGTGTTGTATAGTACAGGATTAATATAACCTGGGATTATCTCTACTGTGTTGTATAGTACAGGATTAATATAACCTGGGATTATCTCTACTGTGTTGTATAGTACAGGATTAATAGAACCTGGGATTATCTCTACTGTGTTGTATAGTACAGGATTAATAGAACCTGCCACTTTGACCTGTTTAGTTAAAGAGGGCCACTCACAGGAGATACGGTCAAAGGAAGTGGTGCTGTCTAAATAAAACTAGGTACCTCTCCTGTCAGTGTTTGATCTGAAGCACACCCCCCCCCCCCTCCCCCCTTCTCACTCCAGGGGTCCCACAGTTCCTCTCCTTTACTCTTCCTTTTGCTTCCCTCTCTTTAGATGTCCGAAAGAACCTTTTGGTTCCTCTTAACCAGCAATTAGGTGACTTTGGAAACACAACACTGCCTGAAGGTCTACAGAACATGAATGAAAACGATGATGAGAAGTTTCTGGAGCTCCTCGTCTGATCAGAACTTTCAAGGTGTTCATTTGTTTAGAATATAGAAATAAACTGAGACGCCTGTAAAGTCCAGAGTCCCTCATACAGGTAGTATTGAGGAGACAGCTTCTACTGCTCTGAGAGGCTTTATACTAGATACAGGAACTTTGCTGTGAGGATTTGATTGAGTGTTAGTGAGGTTCTGGTGTTGGATGATGAGTTCTGGATCACTCCAGTTTATCTCAGAGGTACTGAATGGAGCTCCATCACTCCAGAGAATCTCATTGGGCAGGACTGATTACTGAGAAATGCAGATTTGCACTAGAGCAAAGCACTTAACCTCACTCTGCTGCAGAGGTGCCGACTCCGTCACCCCAATTCAGTCACCCTGATCCAGTCACCCCGAATCACTCACCCCAATTCAGTCACCCCGAATCACTCACCCCAATTCAGTCACCCCAAATCACTCACCCCAATTTAGTCACCCCGAATCACTCACCCAAATTCAGTCACCCCAATACCTCCCGCAAATAAAAATACATCCTCAATTTCTTCCCTGCATACATACATACACACATATATAACCAAACACATACATACATACATACATACACACACACATATATAACCAAACACATACATACATACACACACACATATATAACCAAACACATACATACATACACACACACATATATAACCAAGCACATACATACATACATACATACACACACACATATATAACCAAACACATACATACATACACACACACATATATAACCAAACACAAACATACATACATACATACACACACACACACACACATATATAACCAAACACATACATACATACACACACACATATATAACCAAACACATACATACATACACACACACACATATATAACCAAGCACATACATACATACACACACACACATATATAACCAAACACAAACATACATACATACATACACACACACACACACACATATATAACCAAACACATACATACATACACACACACATATATAACCAAACACATACATACATACACACACACACATATATAACCAAGCACATACATACATACACACACACACATATATAACCAAACACAAACATACATACATACATACACACACACACACACACATATATAACCAAACACATACATACATACACACACACATATATAACCAAACACATACATACATACACACACACACATATATAACCAAGCACATACATACATACACACACACACATATATAACCAAGCACATACATACATACACACACACACATATATAACCAAACACATACATACATACATACACACATATATAACCAAACACATACATACATACATACATACATACACACATATATAACCAAACACATACATACATACATACATACACACACACACACACACATATATAACCAAACACATACATACATACATACATACATACACACACACACACACACACATATATAACCAAACACATAATACATACACACACACATATATAACCAAACACATACATACATACACACACACACATATATAACCAAGCACATACATACATACACACACACATATATAACCAAGCACATACATACATACACACACACACATATATAACCAAACACATACATACATACATACACACATATATAACCAAACACATACATACATACATACATACATACATACACACATATATAACCAAACACATACATACATACATACATACACACACACACACACACACATATATAACCAAGCACATACATACATACATACATAACTAAACCCAAACACCGCACATCTACATCATCAGTGACGCGGAGAGGCCTCAGTGTGTAAGGTCAAATATACCAAAGATAGATTGTGTAGGAGTGTAGGTGTTAATGTAATGTTTCTATAGAGATTATAATCCTGGTGTAGTTCAGCTCGAGTTCTGATTCGTCACTGCCGCTCGGCCTGTGTCTGCGTGTGTGATGTTAATTATTTAACTAATATTTTTTAATTAATGGTTTAATAGAAAAATATTTTATTTTTTACAGTTTATTATTGTAGTCTGTTCTTTTATTGTTCTTTGTTTTTGTTAAACATGTTATTGTTTTATCATAATTATATTAGCTATCATAAATCATAACTATAATTAATAAGTATAATAACAGTTTCTGTGCATATCTGAGTTGTAATGAAGGTTCATTCACTGACTGACTGACTGACTGACTGATTGATTGGTTGATTGATTGATTGATTGATTGAATGATTGATGGATGGATTAAAGTTAATGGGCAGCATACCAAATACTGAGAATATCTAAAATGAATGAGCCCAACCCACAACCCCCGCCACACATCACCCCATACTCCCATCCTCAGCCCATACCACCACCTCACCACGTACCCCCCACATCACTCTATACCCCCTCACCTGACCCCACACCCCATACCCGCATACCCCCCCACCTCACCACATAACCCCCCCACCCAACAATATTACTATCATTAATCTCGGATGAAGATTAGATCACAGTTCAGGGGCCAGATCATAATCTACTGATTCATCGTCCTCCTCTGCCTGTAACCAGCAGGACCTCTCCCTCATCCCAGACCCAGTGACTGAAACGGTTCTACCTTAAAACAATATTCAAATTCTGAGCCGCTGCACTGCAGAGCCCTGTCGCCGCACAGAGAGCAGCAGTAGCGCCGCACGGGCTCCGGCTGTGTCTTCATATCATGACCCACTGAGTGAAACGGTTACTGAGGTGTTAGATTAAGGCTGAGGGATGCGTTCTGTCACGGAGGCACGGCCTCAGGTGTGTAAACACAGCAGATAAAAAGCTCGCTTACCTTTCCGTGCAATCCGGATGCAGTTGATCCGAGTCTCCTGTAGACAACACAGAGGAAACCGGAAGGTTATCAGGGCGGCGCCACACTAACACAGCGATGATCATAACAGGGTCATAGCACAACTTTTAAACAACCTTTAAACAACCTTCTATTAACGAGCACTCTAATCTCCTAACCACCCAGTACCTGTACTAACTCTATCACACAGAGCCCAGTAGGAGCCTGGCCTGTATGTACCAGCACAGCACACACTCACACACCAGCACCGCGCCAGTGTCGCTGCAGTGCCCAGAGTGACCCTCCTGCTCCTTTAGGACTTTTATTAGGGGGGGTTACTATCCCACCACTCACCACTAAGCCAGGCTGGCAGGTTTGGTGGAGTGAAGTCGTGCTGTGAGCTCCGCAGGGCTCTGTGAGGAAAACAGCCAGCAGCCCCAGTTGGAGCGGAACACACGCTGATATTTAATTACGATATTTTCCTGTAAATCTTACTTTCTGAGTTTAATGTATTGAAAAAAACATCAAATATTAAACATCCCATAATTTTAGCTTTTTTTTCATACTCAGCAAATAACAGACAATTACAATGTGCAGACATGTGTTCTCTGTAGAACCGAGTTACACTGAGTAACAGCTATCAGTATACATCTATCTATCTATCTATCTATCTATCTATCTATCTATCTATCTATCTATCTATCTATCTATCTATCTCTCAGTTTGTCTGTCTGTCTATCTATCTATCTATCTATCTATCTATCTCTCAGTTTGTCTATCTATCTCTCAGTTTGTCTATCTATCTATCTATCTATCTATCTATCTATCTATCTATCTATCTATCTAATTATCAATCTGTCTGTCTGTCTGTCTATCTATCTATCTATCTATCTATCTATCTATCTATCTATCTATCTATCTATCTATCTCTCAGTTTGTCTGTCTGTCTATCTATCTATCTGTCTATCTATCTATCTATCTATCTATCTATCTATCTATCTAATTATCGGTCTGTCTTAACTTCATTCTACTATCTATTTGTTGGTCTATATATATATATATATATATATATATATATATATCGATCTAATTATCAATCTGTCAGTTATCTATCTAATTGATCTGTCTGTCTGTCTTAACTTCATTATACCATCCATCCATCCATCCATCCATCCATCCATCCATCCATCCATCCATCCATCCATCCATCCATCCATCCATCCATCCATCCATCCATCCATCCATCCATCCATCCATCCATCCATCCATCCATCCATCCATCCATCCATCCATCCATCCATCCAGAGCCAGTCTCCGTTATTAATTCATGAGAAACTCTACAGTTATTATTTCTGGTACTCAGTTACAGAAATCAGGCTGATAAACACTGAAGTATCTACTTTATTAATCTAGAATCAACAGAAAGACAGTGTTAATCTCTGGGTCACAGTCTGGTCTTAGTCCAAACCTGGCCGACCCCATTTCCCCCAACACACACACACACACACACACACACACACACACACACACACACACACACAAAGAGAGACATATTATCAAATTAAGATTTACAGATGTGAAATTGGGCTTTATGGCACAATTATGCAAATGCGCCCACCTAGATTGGAGTCGGGACCCCTCTCCCCTAAACCGCTGTTAAATTACCTTTTTAATTGAAAAGCAGTTTCAAGTTGATTTCACCTTCCTGCCCTGCGCAGATAGGACATATTTACCCCTCAAACGTATGATTATTAAAGCAGCCGGGGCCCGCATGCTCCCCTGTCCTCTGTCAAGGTTGTCGGTCCCACTGCGGCGGGAAAAAAACACGGCGCTGAGGCATGCGGGTCACGTAACACATTCGTTTATGGAGGCGCGGTTAAGATGGCAAGGTCCAGTGAGTTTTCCAATACTTCTGGTCAATATTCAGAATGAAAATGTGTCTGTCTGTCGACCCGAGGACGTGATTGACTATTATGCATCTGTGATGAATTAGACTGGAGGAGGGGGTGGTGTGGGGGGTGGTGTGGGGGGGGGGGTTTGTGAAACAGCAGGCAGCTGTGCGCTAGCATCCTTGCTCTGTACTCTTCTATGATTATCCTGACCATATGTCTTTCAAGCTAAGTCGAGTCAAAGTAATTACTGCTGAAATTCGGGCCAGCGTCGCCGTAAAGCTACACCTAATTATCCAGAATAATTGTCAAAATAATACGCCTTCGCTTTCTGAGGCGGCGCGGCCAAGCGTTCGGCGAGACGTGAGTCGGAATGACTTACAGGAGCTGATTGAGATGAAAATGTGCGCATGCGAGATAAACAATAACCTGAATAATCTCACGCCGGAGCGAACCTGTTATGAACTGTCAGGGAAATGTCTGAGAGGCTCTTCAGCGGGCTCGAGTGAGCGCTCTCCACCGACCATCACGCACTCGCAATGTCACGCAAATATCCTACCAACGTGAAATATGATAAACCAATCAGGAGCTTTTGTTTTGTTGGGCCATGCGACCAAAACGGACACCAGATCTGACCAAAGCGATGTTTGTTTAGTTGTTTTTTTCATTTGCTTTGATGATATAAATCAATAGCACTTTAGAAGAACAGCGAATGAGAAAGGAACACCAGACCATCACTTGGTATGAGCTTGTTGGACATCCCATTCCAAATCTATGGACATCAATAGCCTCCACTCTTCTGGGAAACCTTCCACAAGATTTTAAAGGCTGTCTTTGAGAATTTGTGTCCAAGCAGTCATTTGAGAGGTCAGAAATTGATAGTGGATAAGAAGATCTGGCTCACAATCCATGTTCCAGTTCATTTCAAAGGTATCTGGTGGGGTCAGCACTCCGCTATGGGTGTACAGACCGCTATGGGTTCCTACACACTAAATTCCTCACTCCATGTCTGGCTTGGTGTACAGGGACACAGTTATACTGGAACAGGAAAGTTTTCTTTTCCAAACTGCTACTGGAAGTATGTGTGCTGTAGCATTAACATCATTCCTCACTGGAACTGAAGGTCCAAGTGTAAACCCTAAAACCATGCCCAGACCATTATCCCTCCTCCACCAAACTTTACCCTGCACTCCAGAGAACATATTTCACCACTTCAGAGTCCAGTGGTGAAGCTTTACACCATTTCAGATTCTAGTGGTGGAGCTTTACGCCAATCCAAAGTCCAGTGGTGGAGCTTTACGCCAATCCAAAGTCCAGTGGTGGAGATTTACACCATTTCAGATTTTAGTGGTGGAGCTTTACACCACTCCAGAGTCCATTGCTGAAGATTTACACCATTTCAGATTCTAGTGGTGGAGCTTTACACCAATCCAAAGTCCAGTGGTGGAGCTTTACACCACTCCAAAGTCCGGTGGTGGAGCTTTACACCACTCCAAAGTCCAGTGGTGGAGCTTAACACCACTCCAGAGTCCAGTGGTGGAGCTTTACATCAATCCAAAGTCCAGTGGTGGAGCTTAACACCAATCCAGAGTGCAGTGGTGGAGGTTTACATCAATCCAGAGTCCACTGGTGGAGCTTAACACCACTCCAGAATCCAGTGGTGGAGCTTTACACCACTCCAGAATCCAGTGGTGGAGCTTTACACCACTCCAGAATCCAGTGGTGGAGCTTTACACCACTCCAGAATCCAGTGGTGGAGCTTTACACCACTCCAGAATCCAGTGGTGGAGCTTTACACCACTCCAAAGTCCAGTGGCTGAACTCATAGATGCTTCCATTTCTCAGTAATAGTAGTTAATAAATCTCCTTCTTAGACAGTAAGTACTAGAATGAGCCCAGTGGTCACTGCTGGGCCGGTATAGCAGTACGTGAGTGTTTAGTATTCAGACAGACTGTTTTTGCACACTGCTTTCACCTACTGTGTAGTGTAGATGTAGGTGACGTAGGTGAGATGCAGCTTTTTTGCCTGTTTTTATACACCTGTGAGTAATGGGTGTGGCTGAAACACCTGAACTCAATACTTCTGGTTATATAGTGAATGTATCTCTGTCTATATTTCTGTTTTTCTTTCTGTTCTTCTGTTAAATATGACATGTTTCTTTTATTCCAGAATCTTTTTTAACGTGTTGGAAAAATACAGGATGTACAGTACTGTCTGCACAGGCCACACTTCTCCTACTGACAGTAAGCTCTAAGTCCTCTGGCAGCTTTCTTTGACCGTAGAAAAGAGTTTCGAGTGGTTTGTACAAATTCTATAAAGCATGAAGGTTTTTAAGTGAGTGTGTCTTTAAGGACTGTCAGTCAGCGAAAGAATCTGAAGTGAAAACTAAGTGCAAGTGACATTCTCGATGAGAACACAGCTCCAATCTTCTTGGAAAAGAATGCTAATGTACTCCCCAAGGGTTTAAATATCTGAGTCCTCTTAGCTTAATGTCCAAGAATTAGAAGCTGCCACCCACACCGTGTCATCCAACGTCCAACTTCTGAAATTCAGGCACTAATGAGAAAGCAAATGTGATGAAAGTTACTGTGAGGTCACCACTCAAGATCTGCTGGTCCATGTGGCCAGGAACGTTTTTCAAGCTGGATTCAGATCTAAATTCACAGCCTTGTGCTGGTCCAATTAGCTTTCTTTCGACAGTGTTCTGGTCTGAGCACCGAGTAATTGAAGCACTCCAGAGACCAGTGGTGGAGTTTTATAGCATTCTAGGGTCCAGTAGTGTAGAGTTTTACACCTCTCCAGAGTCCAGTGGTGGAGATATACCCCAATCCAAAGTCTAGTGGTAGAGCTTTACACCACTCTAGAGTCCAGTGGTGGAGCTTTACACCACTCCAAAGTCCAGTGGTGGAGATTTGCAGCACACAAAATTCCTGTGATGGAGCTTTACACCACTCCAAAGTCTAGTGGTAGAGCTTTACACCACTCCAGAGTCCAGTGGTGGAGCTTTACACCACTCCAAAGTCCAGTGGTAGACCTTTACACCACTCCAGAGTCCAGTGGAGGAGCTTTACACCACTCCAAAGTCCAGTGGAGGAGCTTTACACCACTCCAAAGTCCAGCAGTAGAGCTTTACACCACTCCAGAGTCTAATGGTGGAGACTTACATCACTCCAAAGTCCAGTGGTGAGCTTTACATCACTCCAGGGTTCAGTGGTGGAGCTTTACACCACTCCAGAATCTAATGGTGGAGATTTACACCCCTTCAGATGCCAGTGGAGGAGCTTGTAGATGCTTCCATTTCACATTAATAGTACTTACAGTTGTCCAAGAATTAGAATCCACCACCCACACAGTGTCGCTTGAACGTCCAACTGCTGAAATTCAGGCACTAATGAGAAAGCCAATGTGATGGAAGCTACTGTGAGGTCACCACTTTAGATCTGCTGGTCCATGTGGCTGGGAAAGTTCCTCAAGCTGGATTCAGATCTAAATTCACAGCCGGTGCTGGTCTAATACTTTCTACAGCTTTCCGCAGTGTGCTGCCTTCAGCACCAAGTAATTGGAGCAGCTCTCCTCTGCGGGAATGAACTATTCAGGATTCTAGACAAAAAGACGGAGCTACAGGAGGCCGGCGGAAAAACTCAAGGTAGTGTGAACATTCAACTTTCAGCAGTTCTGCCAGCCGGACACAGTCGGAAGTGCATAATTGCAGCAGCTTGAATATTAAAAGGGGGACGAGGAGGCCCAGTCATTATATTGACCTCGGCTCCATCGACGATCTGTCACATCGCTTAGAAACCGCAGTACATAAGTCACGGCGTCCAGGTAACTTCAGCTAGCTGGGGCAAATTGGCCATGAAGAATGGCAAATGTCAAACCCACCCCAGTGCGCAGAGGTGGTAGATGTTTACTCCACATAATTGAACGAGTCAGAGTGGCAAAGCTGATTACTCATGCGATCCGCAAGATCCCGCCAACAACTTCACTTTCAGTAACGGCTGGAGAAATCATAAAGTCTGTATACGGGCATCTGCAAAGGTTTGTCGATTTTCTTGGAGAACGATGTGGTGTTTTTGTGCAGAATTTATATTTTTGTCCACACAATCTCGCCAGCAGTGCCCACGATTTTGCATAAGTCCACCGAATTTGCAGAACAACCGGATGAGAAGTGAGAATTCATGGGCTTTTAAGGGCTGCTTGGATGGAGAGAAGTATTGTTCAAAGTAAATTACTCTACTTGTTTACAGTCCTCTTGTTAGTTTGCCTGTAGTATAGCATTTTGCATGTAGCTCTTATTTCCACCACTAGGTGGCCATTCCGAATGCACCAATGCATAATCCTCCACACAACACGGTTCCGAGATATCAGCATGACACAAGGTGCATCTGAAATCGCCTACTAGTCAGTAGGTACTGGATTAGAGTCAGTACGTACTGCTCGAGCGAGACTAGTAGGTCATTTCAGTAGGTGAGTAATCATTGTTTACCTTAGCAGTAGCGCTAACTTCTGTAGCGGCAGTTCACTAGCCATAGCTACGTACACACAGCCAACGTTCAGCTTTACACCGTTTTTTTCCTTTGCTTTGAATTCATCCGCAGCTCTAGGTGAATCATGGGATAGCGCTCGACTACTGATTTACTACTGAGTAGTAGGTAAGTAGTAGGGCTGTGTATTGGAAAGAACCTGGCGATACAATACTTATCGAGATACAGCGCTCACGATTCAATGTATTGCGATACTGCAAACATCAAATTCTACTATTAAAACACACCACTGTATGAACAGGTTTATCAATACTTACAATAGCACTGCGCCCTTGTGCTGCTTGTTAATGTTGGAGTGGAGCTGAAAATGAATTAAAACACTGCCATCTAGTGGTCAGAGGTTTAAACACAACACACATCTGAGCCTCACCCCAAGCATTTCAATGCATGTTATGTCCTGACATGATGTGCAAATGACAAATAAACTTGAAACTTGAACTTGAACACAATGATTCACTGTCTGCCAGGAATCTGTGTATTGATACTGTGTTTTTCAGAATCGATACAGTATTACTAGATATAATATCCCGATATTAAATATTTTCGATATCTTCTTACAGCCCTAGTAAGTAGGCGATTTCAGATGCACCCTCAGACTTCTTTCAATCGGTCTCATTAACTGTGTGTGTAACGGATGTTATTTAGTTTATGTAATTTTCTCACAAAATCTTCCTTTTTTATGTGTGGAATTTTTCTAAGTTGATCTAAAAAGGAAATGTGTTAAAACATTTTTTAGTATTTTTGTAATTATTATTATTAATATTATTTTGGTATTTTATTTCCCTTTCGTTTCTCCTTTGGGGCGGGGCTACCATGATATCTGTTGCATCAGCATGTTATATAGTGTTCCAAGATGTTAAAAATAGTAAAATATGGAGCGAAATGCCTTCCAGTATCGTAATCTAGGTATTCTAAAGACGGATAACGTTTATTTTGGGTTGAATATTATTTTATAAAAGTGAGAACTGTTAGCAAAGCTATAGCTGCCAGTGCTATGTGCAATGCTAATTCCTTCCTCAGCTTTTCTGTGATGTTGGAGATACACAGTGGTAGATACACAGGCAGACACAAGGCTGGATGTTAGTTCTTACGGACAGTGTTCTGTTTTTTTTTTTTACATCCAGGTATGAATTAATTCGCTCCACTCATAAATTTATATATTTATTTTTGTTCTCATGTATTAAAAAGTGTTTCATATAAAAATCTTACAAAAAAAAGTACTAAAGAGGAACTTCATTAAAAATATTAACTGTAAGGTTACAGGTATTATATATACAGGTATTATATATATATATATATATATATATATATATATATATATATATATATATATATATATATATATATATATATAATTTTCATATCTTTTAAAAATATTTTATATATTATATATTAAAATATATTTTATATGTATTATTTTTTTTCTTCTTACTGACAACGTCTGTCATTTTGTGATGTATGCTAATCTGCATACAAACCAATTACAGCCCTCAATCAGGTATCCTGCGGATTGCTTTTGTGTAGGTCATTAAAATAGAAGAACTAGTCATGAACCCACACCAGAAGGAGCTCACTAATGCACTACTGCCTACACCACAAACATTCAGTGGTTTATTTTCTTTAAATAATAACAAGTACCTGGATGTGAAGTAAGGCTTTACAGAGTAATGAGGGCTGCTTGGATGGGGAGAAGCTGAAATAAACCTCTTAGACTGAAACATTTGGAGGTGTGGCTTAATTTTAATAGATGGAACAGCCATGAACCCACACAAGAAGGAACTCACTAACGCCCTACTGGCTAAACTACATTTAGTGGTTTAAATATTGGTTTATATATTCTATATTCTTTAATACCTGCACTTTTCTGATAATATTTATATTTTGTACCACGTAATTTCACCATTTCACATTTTTGCATAATTACCCATATCTGCACCACAACTGGATGTGAAGTAAGGTTTTATAGACTAATAAGGGCTGCTTATATGGTGAGAAGCAGAAACAAACTTCTTAGAATGAACATTTTGGAGGTGTGGCAGCAGATTTCTTTGGAAAACTGAAGGAGGAGGACACATATAAGCATATTTCTTATAAGGAACAACCATGAACTCCACCAATCAATGAAGTCCACCAAATCTGCACCACAACTGGACTTCTTAAAAAATATTTGTGCATAATTTAGATTTTGTTCCATGTAATTTCACCAGCAGGCTTCAGATATTTGCATAATCCACCAAATTTGCACGATAACTGGATGTGCAGTAAGGTTTTACGGACTAATAACGGCTGCTTAGATGTTGAGAAGCAGAAATAAATACCTAAGAGTGAATGTTTTGGAGGTGTTGCTGCAGATCTCTTATAAAAACTGAAGGCAAAACACATAAGCATACTGCTTTGTGTGGGTCATTTAAATAGAAGGAACAGCCATGAAATCTAAAAATACATAATGATTATTACCTGCATTCTTTCTGAGAAAATTCATGTTTTATTCCTCATAATTTCACCAGCAGAGCATAAGTTTGCATAAGTGAAGTGAGTGGACTAATGAGAAAACTTCAAGTAAGCTGGAGGTGTGGCTGCAGATTTCTTGGTTTAAATGGAAAGAACAGCCACGAACCCACAGCAGCAGGACCTCACCAATGCACTACCGGCTAAACGGCTAACATTCAGCAGTTTATATTCTTTAATCAAAGATTATTACCTGGATGTGTGTACATAAGCAAACTAAAGGCGAGTAAGGGTCATGAGGTTGTGTGTATAAATGCTGGTTTTAAACCAGAACTAACATTCTTATCTTTGGGAAACTGAAGGTGAGTCTATGTTACAGTTTCTTCTGGTTTTCTACTACATAATAAGGTCCATCTTCAGTTTGTACACATTTGGATTCTCAAACTTCTCAAAACACATAACAGTTCTCCAGCACTGGGTTCTAGATACATATTCTAGCATGTTCATGTCATTAGAACAGTTGAATAACTCAGTGTTTGAAACACTTTACTGTGTTTTTAATGTTCATTCGTTCAGACTCAAACAGAGTTCAGACTCAGTTTAATAACTAATACCCAGATTTCCAGATAAACTAATTTACACCACACACCAGCTTCTTGTGTAGATTTTTCCCTTTCGGCCTTAAACGGTGCAGCAGTTATCGTAGTACGTCATCATAATTATTATGTGAGGTTGTGTGTATAAATGCTGGTTTTAAACCAGAACTAACATTCTTATCTTTGGGAAACTGAAGGTGAGTCTCCTGAAAAGAATGGAAGCTGTAATGAAGTTAAAGAGTGGACACAGTAAACACTCAAACACCTGATATCATACTAGCTGTTAAGGCTTCTGTGTAGAACACAGTGTATTGACTTTGTTCTGGTATTAATTCCTTTCTATTGAGAAAAATGATGTACACTTGGATTTCCTTATTAAGCAATGTGCTGACCACGAAATAATGATGCAGTAATTAACACAGAGGTCTATTACTGCTAATTAGCCTAACAATTTATGTTATCATAAAATAAAACCTTACATAACGTCGCCATCCAAACAATAACAAGCATCTCTAAAATGGTAACTTTACAGGAGAGGACAAAAACTGTGTTTACTTTTAATGTAAGTCAATGGAACCAGAATTTTTCCCAAGCTATTTCTATTGGTCCAATTATCATGAAATTCTCATACAATCTAAACAGCAGCTGCTGCTTTCAAATCAAGCAGAAAAATAAAAATGAACAAAAATGGATATACATGTTTATCTTTGAATAGCAATGATATCCAAAATAGTAGATGAAAAAATGTTAACCTCTATGTAAAAAGGTTTTATTATAGTAAATTGGGAATGTTTAATTCTGCACACAATGCAGAGGCAGCTGCCTTTTCTGCTGCCTGGAGCTCCAGCACAGGAAAATAACAATATACCTTAATTAAACAGAAAGCAAACAAAATCATTCACTGACATAACAGAGGTGTGACGTCACAACTGCAGCTAATGACCGACTAAAAGTCTTCTCGGGACACGTTCTCGATCAGGAGTTAATGAGATTCGGTGGGACCAATTTACTCCTGTTAACCAAACCAGTGAGGCGAAACACTCAGAGCTCTTCAGCAATTCAACAAAACCAACAGATATTTAAGGTGAAGAGAAATTCTCACGCTTGCAAACGGGAAGAGGTTTGATCTGACCTCATTTATCCCACACACTGAACCCTCTGAAGCCTGGCCTCACACAAAAACGAACAAACTGCAGCTGCGTTCGCCTTTTCAGCTGATTTTTAATGCAATGAGCTGCTTCTGACCAGAACGTCGAGCAGAGTTTAACGTCTAGACTTAAAGTTGAATCTACAGTAGGGCTGGGGCGATGCGTTGACATAATCGATTACGAAATTAAGTTGATTAGCATAACGTGCGTCGATGAGTCGCAAAGAGGGCGATGCCTACCGTAAGCATGGCTTTATCCGCGTGCCTCTAAAGTTGTGCGAGTGTTTCTCAGTCTGCGTGCGTTAGAAGCGATAAAGCGTCTTCGTCGTATGAAAGTGGTCGCGTCTTGCACTGACCCCACGGTCTGCAGTGGTGTTGCTCTATCCCGTCCGAATCCATAAGCTTTCCGAAAGCTAGTGTACGTACGGAATGAATGCCGGTAAGGCTCCGTGTGTATCTGTATTTAATGTTGAGACTTTAACATGTTTCTGTCAGTAGAGTCACGAGACTACGCATCGCTAACTGTTTCTTAATCGTCCAGTGTAGAACCTAAGACTGTTCTTGATACCGCGGGAGCTTTAAAACACACGTAGCTGCTTCTCAAACCACTCTCTGCCACATATATAGTCCACAAACTGTCCGGGTTCTTGTGTGTGAGGCGTGTAGGCCACGCGTTATTTGGGCCTATAAAAGTTGAGTCTGAGCTTAGACTCTTAGTCTTTAACTGTTTATAGATCACCTGTACTCTTCAATACATCAAGTCTAGGATGGCCATGTGTGTGTATATATATACACACACACAAAATCATCCATTAGTTACAAATCCATAACAACATACTTTCCTAACACGCTCAGATTAGAGTAGTCTAAAAATTAGATTAGCTTAATAGATTATGAAATTCATTGTTAGGTGCAGCCCTAATCTACAGTAAAGTGTGCAGCAGTAAGGTTGTGTATTTTAACTCCCGCACCCCTCCTGTACCTAGAACTGACATGGGTATCAGGTTCTCTGACGTGGACGGTGGAGATTCTCTCTCTGTTACTGTTTCTTCTGTTTTTCTACTACATAATAAGTACCATCTTCTGATTGTACACATTTGGGTTCTTAAACTTCTCAAAACACATAACAGTTCTTCAGCACTGGGTTCTAGATATTTATTCTATTCTACTCATCAAGATGTTCAATCAATCACTACTGACTCCCACATAAACTGCTTCACACCATACACCAGCTCCTTGTTCAGATTTTCCAATTCCACCTTAAATCGTGCAGCAGTTATTATAGAACCCTATCCTAATTATTAACTTTTAATTATTATCTTTTAACACTGTTTAAATTTCCATTCCATCTCAAATGGTGCAGCATTTAGGTTGTGCTGTTCACATTCATCTTCTTGTTGACCGGCTTCTTGCTCATATAATATCACCATTTAAGGTGGAACAAGAAAGTTTAAAGTAGCTGGTGAATAGGAAGCCGAGTGTCAGCACTACAATGTAAATGCTGCCTGATTTAAGGTGGAGTGGAAATGTTACAAGCATTAACATACACTGGCATTAGAGGTACTGTAATAACTGCTGCAGCATTTAAGGTGGTATGGAAAAATTCACCCAAGGATCTGGCAATGAAGTAGCTGGATCTCAGCACTAAACTGTACATGCCACACTATTTAAGGTGGAACGGGAATGTTGTTGGCATTTTAAAGAATAAGTGGGTTGAGGTACTACGATAACTGCAGCACAATTTAAGGTGGAACGGGAAAATCTGGAGAAGAAGCTGGCCGAACTTCAGCCTTGACATGATACGGTAAAGAGAGGTTTGCAGAAGAGACCTGAGCGTGAACCACTCACCCCTCTGAAGTTGCTGGCAGCCTGGAAGTAGATGAGGTAATTCTTGCTGGGGTCCAGTGGAGTGTTCCAGTAGCCGTTGTAGGTGTGGTTGTCCCCGACGGTGAAGGGCGTGGCCTCCGGCAGGCTGCTGGGGGGGAGCTCCGCGGTGTAGTAGTGAGCCGGCAGGCCTCCGGATCTGCCCTGCGCTTCGCTCTGTGACGAGGGAGCCGGGAAGCAGTCCTGATGACCCAGCTCTCTCCTCTTCACCTGCCGAGAACCGTCCTCCTCCACCACAACCACGTGGTAGGTGCTGCAACACATACAGAGATAGAGTATATATATATAGAGAGTATATATATAAATATATATAAACCACCTCCTTATATCTCCACTCACTGTCCACTATATCAGCTCCACTGACCATACAGGACCTCCATTCACTGTCCACTATATCAGCTCCACTGACCATACAGGACCTCCACTCACTGTCCACTGTATCAGCTCCACTGACCATACAGGACCTCCACTCACTGTCCACTGTATCAGCTCCACTGACCATACAGGACTTCCACTCACTGTCCACTGTATCAGCTCCACTGACCATACAGGACCTACACTCACTGTCCACTATATCAGCTCCACTGACCATACAGGACCTCCATTCACTGTCCACTGTATCAGCTCCACTGACCATACAGGACCTACACTCACTGTCCACTATATCAGCTCCACTGACCATACAGGACCTCCACTCACTGTCCACTGTATCAGCTCCACTGACCATACAGGACCTCCACTCACTGTCCACTATATCAGCTCCACTGACCATACAGGACCTCCACTCACTGTCCACTATATCAGCTCCACTGACCATACAGGACCTCCACTCACTGTCCACTGTATCAACTCCACTGACCATACAGGACCTCCACTCACTGTCCACTGTATCAGCTCCACTGACCATACAGGACCTACACTCACTGTCCACTGTATCAGCTCCACTGACCATACAGGACCTACACTCACTGTCCACTGTATCAGCTCCACTGACCATACAGGACCTCCACTCACTGTCCATTGTATCAGCTTCACTGACCATACAGGACCTACACTCACTGTCCACTGTATCAGCTCCACTGACCATACAGGAGCTCCACCTACAGACTGTAGTTCATCTGATTCTCTGTATACTTTATTACTCTGTTCTTTAATGATCAGGACCCCCACAGGACCACCACAGAGCAGATACTATTAGGGAGGGGGATCATTCTCAGCACTGCAGTGACGCTGATGGTGTGTTAGTGTGTGTTGTGCTGGTGTGAGTGGATCAGACACAGCAGTGCTGCAGCTGCTGGAGTGTTTAAACACCTCAGTGTCACTGCTGGACTGAGGATCGTCCACCAACCAAAACTATCCGGACAGCAGTGTCCTGTGGGCAGCGTCCTGTGTCCACTGATGAAGAACTAGAGGAACACAAACTGTGCAGCAGCAGATGAGCTACTGTCTCTGACTTTACATCTACAAGGTGGACCAGCAAGTAGTAGGAGTGTCTAATAGAGTGCACTGCAGTGTCTGATCCACTCCCACCAGCACAACACACACCTTATTGATCTCTTTTTTAACAGCCTGGCAGTGTTTCATCATACTCTACAGCCTTGTGTTGGTATCATAACAATAAAGTTGAACTGAATGCTATTCTGTGCGAGTCATTGAAAGACACAGTCATGAACTCACACCAGAGGGAGCTCACCGAAGCACTAACGAGACTAACAGGCTGAGATGTTTATTGGTGTTTATTCTAAACACCAATAAACAACTAATTAAGTGTAGAACGAACAGACTGAGGAACAGCTTCATTCCGGAAGCTGTAAGACTTTTAAACGCCACTTAGTGGAACCACTGCACTGACACTTTTACTGCACTGACACTTTTACGACACCAGTCACTTTAATACACTCTGCTGCTACCTTCTCCATTCCTGTTTATTTTATTCTCATATATTTTATATATTTATGGATATTTTATTTATTTAAGTACTGCTGTCTGGGTAAAACTGGGTCCTTGGGTACCACAATTTCGTTCCACCCCATGTACCACATGTGATGCGAATGACAATAAAGTCTCCTTGAATCCTTGAATCCTAATGAACTGATAATTATAACCCGCATGCTTGAATCTACAAACATGAGCCAGTGAAGCAGGAGCGAGGATCAGGAGGATGTTTGCAGAAACACTGATTTAAACTAGAGTTAACATGAAAGACGGTCGACTAAAAGAAAACAGGCCATAATGAACAACAGCTTAATCATTATCTACGAATTTATTAATCACAGTGAATAATTCTATAATCACTATATCATATAGCTACACTCTGGAGCTCTGTACTTTCTTCTATCCACTCTTCTGTCTCTCTTTCTGTCCTTTTTCTCTTTTTTAAAGGTGCTAGATAAGTGCAACTTATTATTATTATTATTATTATTATTTTTATTATTTTATTATTATTATTATTATTATTATTATTATTATATTTACATATACATATGCCTAATTAATAGTTATGTTGAATTAAAATTTGCATAATTCAAAACTATAAATACTCAGTTGCATAAAATATTATTAATAAGCATAACAGAACTGTTTACATGATATGGTTGCTATCCTACTACATTGTTACGCACAATCGATTAAATGATTGAGTGATTAATGTATATATTTTTAATATTACTAATAAGAAATTGGTCTCTTACTATAAAGCTGTGACTCTATAGTGCATGTATGACTATATATCACATAAAAAAGCTGGAATTATTCACACACCAATAAGTAAACAGTTCAATTCAAACTGTAGTATTTATTAATGCAGCTATATATTTATTAATAAACTATTGATAAGAAATGAGCCGCTGTTTATAGGGTCCTTTAATAATAAATTGCTATCGATTGCTCGTTTACAGTATCTCTACTGCTAATCTGAGGTGGAGGCATAAACTTAAACCAGTGAGCGTTACTCCACCGCCGGCCGTACGACAGCGGCAGGAGGAAACGAGCTCTTCACACCTCGGAGTGCAGCATTTCAGAAAACAAGAGCTCTATTCCTTCCCTCCACTGCCATGGCAACAGTAAGCAAATGAGTTCACTTTCCAGAGACGTGGATGAGCGCGAGGGGCGAGCGGTGGGCATGTGCTGTGATTTGTGAGGCTGGAGAGCAGCGGAGTACCTGACAGGAGCTCCTCTGCCCAGCGCCGGCCGCAGCAGCACCGTGATGGTGCTCTCAGACTCACTCAGAGGAGACGGGATGTCGTCATAGTCAAACGCAGGAGCTGAACAAAGGGAGAGAGAGAGAGAGAGGAGGAGAGAGGGGGAGAGAGGGAGAGAAAGATAGAAGGAGAGAGCGAGAGAAAGAAGAGATTTGATGAACGTTCTTGTCAAACATCTAATAAAACATTTCTGGTTGGTGAGCTAAAAGCTGAAATTTGGAGAGAGGTAAAAAAGATGTAAAGTTTAAATGGAACCAGAATTTTTCTATTCCATTTGGACCAATTTCTGTCTGTCCATCAAGAAAAGCTCGCATGACAAAAAAGGCAGGACTATTTTCAAAATTTAACTTCAAAAATGACGCAAGGTTTTGTTCTGACAGGGCAGGACATACAGCACAGGACATACAGCGCAGGACATACAGCACAGGACATACAGCGCAGGACATACAGCACTGGACATACAGTGCAGGAAACACAGCGCAGGACATACCATGCAGGACATACAGCGTAGGACATACAGTGTAGGACATACAGTGCAGGACATACAGTGCAGGACATACCATGCAGGACATATAGTGCAGGACATACAGCGCAGGACATACAGTGCAGGAAACACAGCGCAAGACATACCATGCAGGACATACAGCGTAGGACATACAGTGCAGGACATACAGCGTAGGACATACAGTGCAGGACATACAGTGTAGGACATACAGTGCAGGACATACAGTGCAGGACATACAGTGCAGGACATACAGTGCAGGACATGTGCTCACAGAACTGGGAATTTAGTGCAGCACCAAAGTCGAAATATGAACCTGAATGATATTCAAACAGTTCGTTGGACCACACTGAGCTGTTATTATGGTGCTCATTCACAACCTTTACTACTGTCCAGTGATCTCGTGCTGATGTTGGGAGAGTCAAACCACTCCATAAAGTCTCCAGCACATCCCAAAGACTTCCACTGGAGTGAAGGTCAGGACCCACGTGAGATGATTCCTCATGTTCCACTTACTCACAATCTGAGCCACACGAATCTCGGCACTGTCATCTTGAAATGTGGAGTAATCAGGAAGTAACAACCCAACTGTTCATAACACTGCCTCCAGAGGCTTGTACAGTGGACACTATGCATGATGGGAGCATCACTTCTCGCGCTTCCTTTCTCACCCTAATGCTCCCATCACTCTGGAATTGGGTCAGTCTGGACTCATCAGACCACTTCCCGTTCCAGTCATTCCAGCTTCTCCTTAGTGGTTTTCTTTGCTGGACACAGGACAATAACCTGACCTTCTCAAACACACTGAGATCTTTTCTCTGACTGGGATACACAGGTTTTCCCACACGGTAGGTAAAGGAATCAGAAGCTACTCGCTGTATCAGTTAGGTGCGATAGAACTGCTGCTACTGAGACACATTAATCACTGCAGTAATTAACCAATTAAAGCCTCGTAATTATTTACTCATTTAAACACAAGCTGTGACGTCTTTTCTGAATCTGTATTCAAATTATACTACAGACAGTCGCAAAGGCTGTGGATTCACACATACCCTTTTCTGTATTTACTGCAGACGCTGACTATAGGCTATAGGCTGTGACAGTATAGAACCCTGGGATTATTTTAGAGATGGCTGAAAATGAATGGGAGTCTATGGGAGGAACAAGGAAATAATAAACAACAAATAGAGGAGTATGGGTCTGTATGTATGTGGATTAGAGTTTGGGGACCTGCCCTAAGTGAGTACCTGCAGTTTGGGGACTGTAGGTTAAAGAAGACAATAAGATCTGAATGGGGCTGGCAATGAATAGGACTCTGTAGGAGGAATGAGGGATGAATAAACAACAAATAGAGGAGTGTGGGTCAGTATTTCTGTTGGTCAGAGTTCGGGAACCTGCCCTGAGTGAGGACATGAAGTTTGCTGGCTGTCACATAAAGGAAACCGTAAGATTTGAATGGAGTTGGGAATGAATAGGACTCTGTGGGAGGAATGAAGGATGAATAAACAACAAATAGAGGAGTGTGGGTCAGTATTTCTGTCGGTCAGAGCTTGGGAACTCATCCTAAGTGAGGACATGAAGTTTGCTGGCTGTCAGATAAAGGAAACTGTAGGAATTGGATGGGGCCAAAAATGAATGGAAGTCTATAGGAGAAACGAGGGATGAATAAATGCCAAATACAGGACTGGAGTTCAGTATGTCTGTGGACTGTGTTGTGGATCTGCCCTGAGTGAGCACCTGGAGTTTGGTGGCTGTAGGTTAAAGGAAATCATAACAATTTGAATGGGGTTGGAAATGAATAGGACTCTGTAAGAGGAACGAGGGATGAATAAACAACAAATAGAGGAGTGCGGGTCAGTATGGCTGTGGACTGTAAAGTTTGTGGATCCACACACACACACACACACACACACAACGGACGAAACATTATAAATCACACTTCATTGTGTTTGGCTCTCGCTTGTCAGGCAGGCATCCCACATGTGGGAAGTGGATTAAAAGGCCTCAGCCTTCAGAAGGCCGCGGAGAGCTCGGCTGGTTCCTCGGGGACCGGCACAGTGGCGCATCCGGCCTCCGGCGCATCCTCGCTTATTAACAGCAGACAATTAGCGGGAGGTCAGAGGCGACGTGGTCAATGCTTCAGTCAGCTGAATAAAAAGTAGCAGGTAAACACGGCGCTGTGACTGATACACTGGAGCTGCCAGGCTGGGTGACATCAGGTGAGCTAATGGAGGCGACGGCCGCTTCAACACCGAGTATGAGGCGTATGAACACCCACCCACGTCATGTAAACATGTTCACACTGACCCATCCCTGCACGGTGCACACGCTTTCTCAGCACCTAAACATACGAACATGCACACTCAGACAGGGCGGGCGAAGAGGAGTGAAGTTCAGACACTAACAAGGCGAAGAACGGAACATCCTTCATTAATCATGAACATGAATAACAAAACAGAGCTCCATTATGCATGCGAGACTCGGTAGAGAAAGCCGTCCTCCGCTACCCGTGTTCTCTAAACTGGGTACCGGAGCGAACGCCTGCTCGAAGAAATGTACAGGGACAAGGCCTTTAAGAGAAAGAGAGCTGGGGAGGGAGGTGGAAGCGGTGGGGTAGGCACCTTTGATGTGACTCAGATGAAAGGGTGTTTAGTTGAGCAGAATAGAGCACTCTGTGAAGCGAGGAGCCTTAGAACCGCCTCGGCGACACAGCTGCGCTCACGGTTCGGGTCCAGCAAAGGCCATTTCAAAGCCTGGGGCTTTTACAGCAGAGCTAAAGGGATCAAACCACACACGGATTAAGAGTAGGCTCCTGTCCAAGCCAGGACTTGGCATTTAAGGTGGAGTTGGAATGTCCGAGTCACTGTTAAGGATTCCCCTTCATCTCAAATGGAGCAGAGACCTCTGAGCAGCCTCTCGCACCAGGACGGCAGGACTTTCCTGGAAGCTGGCGAGTTGAGAAGCTCAAGGCTGCCTCGGTGAGTATTTTACATAACACGCACGTAACAATGACATAAAGGATTCAGGGTTGAGCTTATACGCTGTCAGGGCTCTGTTCTGGCATTATTACTGTATATATGTTTAGTTTAGGCTACGAGGTCTGGGTGCCTGTTTAACACTACGTCACAGCTATAAGGCTACGTGGACTGGGCACCTGTTTGACACTACGTCACAGCTATAAGGCTACGTGGACTGGGTGCCTATGTCACAGCTATAAGTCTACGTGGACTGGGCACCTGTTTGACACTACATAGCAGCTATGAGGCTAAATTGAGTGGTCACCAGTTCGCCAATACAACACAGCTATAAGGCTACATGGACTGGGCACCTGTTTGACACTACGTCACAGCTATAAGGCTACGTGGACTGGGCACCTGTTTGACACTCCATAGCAGCTATGAGTCTACATGGACTGGGCACCTGTTTGACACTACTTCTCAGCTATAAGGCTACGTGGACTGGGCACCTGTTTGACACTACTTCTCAGCTATAAGGCTACGTGGACCGGGCACCTGTTTGACACTACTTCTCAGCTATAAGGCTACGTGGACCGGGCACCTGTTTGACACTACTTCTCAGCTATAAGGCTACGTGAACTGGCCGTCTGTTCGACACATCTCAGCTATAAGGCTACATGGACTGGACACCTACATCATGGCTGCTTGGATGGTGCTACACTATGTCAGACCTACAAGGCCTCTTGGGCCAGCCACCTCTTTACCCATCCAATTGGGTGATGCTGCATTATGAGGATGCACTGATGTTGCGCAATCCTTTTACAGCTAAAGGCCTTTCTGGCCTTGCAGCCTTGCAGGGCCTTTCCAAGCTTGCTGCCTGTGTGATGCACTGTAGCTGAACAGTGAGATCTTCCCCCAAGAGCTAAAGACTCTAGAAATAAACATGACAATAAACTGGCTTTAGGTCTGTTTGGTGTAGAACCGTAAAGCTGTGTTTAGTCGTGAGAAGTGGTACAGCTATGGGGCGGATACATTGTACAACCATGACAGGTGTTACTCATATAACTTCATTAAATTAAGCTAAGTACATCGCTAGAAGGAACAAAAAGGAAGGTTTTAATTGTGATGGTGATAAATTCCACGTTTATTTTGCTTCTGTTAATTCCTCAGATGGCGATTACAGATCTTTCCCATCGCTGGTTTCATTAACTCCAACTGACGGGATCTGTAAACCTGCCTGGCTCATATAACTGAAGCAAGAACTCTAGAACACAAGGTTTAACGAATAGCTATCTCGGAAACGGCTGAGGCAAAACCGACGGTCCTCGGCTGCTGGGAACAGGGTTAATGAAATGCAAATGCACTCTCAAGCACTCTAACGTCGCGGGTTAGCTCTCGCTGAGATTTGCAACCCCAGTTCTGCCGCTTTCATAAGCAGGTGCAATATCAGGTGCAGCTCTGCGGCTTGACTTTTCCACATCAAACCGAACCAAATCCTTCAGATCTCCATCACTGTGCATAGCGTACGAGGTAATAAAGCAGCCCCGGGATGATCCAGGATGTGCTGGATATCTACTAGATGTGTGAGCAATAAAGTCAAATCCCTGTATATCGCCCCCCCAATCAAAAACACAAAACCAATAAAAGTCAGATCTTCACACTCTTCAGACTCAGACAGGACTGCAGGACAAATTGGCATCTCAGACTTCCAGGAGGATATCGCAGGCAGTGCTGCAGTGCTACAGCAGGGTTCTGTTCTAATCCTGAGGGTTATTTAGTCAACATACTGGAACAAATCTTCTCAGATCAACAGCTTCACAGCTTAATTTTCATCAAGTCTGAATTTGCACCACCTGTAACTGCAGCTTTAATAAATACAATTCACTGTATGAAGATGTTTATCCACTAAACTGCAAAAACAAGAACCCAAACATGAACCAGCTTAGCTTATAGCATCACTTTAAAGCATCCAGGCTAACTAGCTAGCTGGCAAACATACATGCAACCAATCAGAAACAATAGGCTGCTCTACTCTGCACTCACACATATACATACACTTATACAGAACCATGTGGAGAATCAAACACGGTGTTTATTTATACCCTGTCGAGTGTAAATATGAGCAAAAACACTCGTTCTGTGGCTGCTAGCATGAACACTAATACCGTTAGCTTCTCATAGCTGTTCTCATTATATAATAACTACCGTCCTCATGGTATTGTGAAAATAGTGATCAATTCATCATCATAGTGTCCTGGTTTACACTCTGGAGCTCTTACTGGTCATATATAATAGTGCTGGTGTAACTGTGTTTAGCTTCAGCGGCTAACGTTAGCAAAGTGGGGTTAAACATTTGATTCACGACCTGGCCCAAACGTGACCAGACTGAGATTTTATGTTTATTGCAATTAATTAATTTCATCATTTAAGCTTCTATGAATTCTTCAATTTACTTGTTTTTGATCCTCACTTCACATTTCAGTTTATTAATAATTATTAATAATAATAGTTTTTGTGTCTCTACCTTCTAATACACAACATGGCTCAGAGTTTGATAGGAACTGTTGATGTTTGTAAATGTTTGCAGTCGGGAACATATTTACAAACACTGTTTTTGTTCATGAAGTAAACAAATAAAAATTAAAATAATGATTTAAGATCAAAAACAAGATTTTTAATGAACACTTGGGAACAATAAATAATGAAATAAACTGAACACTCAGCAGTACATACGGTAACATAGGAAACAAAAATGGGTCCAGTTTAATCCATGTTGTGCATTAGAAGGAGTTTGATTAGTTTGTGCATCAAAGGGTTAATACAGCAGCTCTACCTGCTTTAGGAAGCTAGAAAATGGGGAAAACGTCTTCAAAACTTGGACACAACCTCAAACACAACATAACTTTACTGTCTTTGTTAATGTTTTATCTGTTATGTTTGAAATTATAACAAATATTGATATAACCTGAGCTGCTTCCATCCAACTGGGTCTGGGTTCTCCACCCAAAGTGTCTTGAAGATATGTGTCTTGATTTGTTCTATAGCAAATACTGTGTACATAAGTGAAGCAGAGCAGACCCGTCCACCTGTAGGCTACCTGTTGGGCCAGAAACATACCTCTCGAAAGAACACGGACTCTGTTTTGTGTGATGATGCATAAAAAAAATGTGTCACGATGCAATTCATAACACAACCAAGCTGCATTCTGAGCCCTTCAGCAACTCTGACAGCCAAGCCTGGTCTGGTACCACCAGCACAGCGATACGCTGGGTGAGCACTGTCGTTTGCATTTGCGCCCTTGCCTAAGTTTGTTTCTGGCCTAACAGTGACCAGCAGCTCTGGGACGTTCTCCTACGTCCCAGACGTGCAGCCTCAAAAGCCAAGGTGCAGCCTCAAAAGCCAAACGAACCCATCTGCAGCCTCACCGGAGATGTTGGTGGTGATCTCGGTCAGGGCGGTCTGGCCGAATCCCTTGGCCGTGCGGGCGCGGACGGACACCAGGTAGGTAGTTCCAGGATGAAGCCCTGAGAACATGTGGTAGGTCTCGTTCTTCAGCTTGGAGACGGTGCGGCGAGGGCCAGGAACGTTAACGCTGGGGTCGAAGGACTCGATGCTCTGGTAGCTGATCTGTGGAACAGAGAGAACATTGCATGTTTATTTCACCAGCCCAGAGAATTTCTTCTACTAGAATAAACAGGTTCCATATTCTCTATTGTAATCTCTATTCCAGTATTCTACTGGTACTGCACTTTAGTCCAAGACTTCTCTGTGTTTAAGAGACAAGAGTAGCGTTCCACGCCATGGCAGGAACCAAGCAGACTTTTGGGAGCAGTAGTGGGCTGGAGGTTAAGGAACCAGCCTTGTGATCAGAAGTTTGCAGGTTCGAACCCATAAACCAACAGCACACGTCTGAAGTGCCCTTGAGCAAGGCACCTATCCCCTGACTACTTCCTAGGCACTGCGTGCACCCTGACCCCTAGTGTGTGAGTTCACTAGTGTGTGTATATGTGGGTATTTCACTGCACAGATGGGTTTAACGTGAAGATCTTGAATTTCCCTCTGGGTTCAATAAAGTATCAATTTAGTCCAAGACTAGGTTTAATCCAAAGAGCCAAACTGTCAGGTGATTAACCACATCATGTTTTCACACTGCATAAAATATCTCAGTAAGTAAAATCATGTCTAATAATTCTGACTTTGAGATGGTTGCAAAAAGATTCAAAGGGTTTTATGTGATAATATTTAAAACTACTGGACTCCAAAAGTAAAGCATTTGAATCCAATCTATTCATTTTAACCCAACATCATTTTCCAATCCCGGGGTTACACCAACTAGCCAGCATGTTGACATTACTGCTCGTGATATGGCTTTAAGATGATCACCTGATTATGACACTAACAACATGAACGTCTCAGAGAAGACGACAGGTGAGCTCCAGGATCAGTGTTTCTAGTTATCCAGGACTCATTAAAATGCGGTCCAGGGCTTGTTTAAAATAGCACGTTCTACTCTACTGACCTGTGGAGCTTTAACATTTCTCCTCTGAGCTACAGAGCTTCAAAGACTGGATTTTAAATATTGTTATCTCAGGCTTCCTGAAGACTATGATAAAAGCTCAACGTGGTCAGAGAGAGGAAGTGTAACACCCCATAATCCTGTACAATTGGAGCTGAGTGACTGTTATTTTCACAGAGTTACGGTGCTCCATACTTCTCTTGCTCTCCAGGCCTTTACTGTGGGTGTTGTCTTGGTGAGGCCGTCTAGGGTGCGCCTAAGTAGGATACAAATTAGCAAATATTCAAGGGTGTGTATGTTTGGTTTCCTGAAGGTTGGCAGAGCGCTCCACGGCTTGTCTGAAAGGGCACGTCATGCTGACCTGTGGAGTGTGGATTTTTGAATTCAGATTGTTGTAAAGTATTCCATTCGCTTGTATTATTTTTATTATATTATTATTTATTATCGATGCTGACTTTTACCACTCAACTGTCACATGTAAATAATCTGAAGTTCTCTTTTTATTTTCTTCACTATTAGATTAAAAGTCGTTTCTTGTAAATTATTATTATTATTTTTATTTTAAGCATCAAAAAGCTACAGGACAAAAAACAAACAAAGCTGGTTTAGCATCTTTGGCTTCTCACCATGCAAATAACCCCAAACACGCTTTGTGATGTTGAGGTTCTGGACTCTGAGGTGATCAAGTCCATTGTTCTGAGAATTTGTTGGATTAATACGTCTTGATCTTCTCAACAGTGTGCTTAGAGTCGTTTTCTTACAGTAGAATTAATTCCTTCCCAGTGAAACGGTTTCTACAAGGTCATCCATAATGTTTAAAACTTGTTTATACTTATCAGCCAGCAAGATGCCTTCAATCCAAAGCAAACCTCCAACACCAGATGTTGTTATACATCCATCAAACCAGCAATGATCCTCCACCAAAGCTTGACTGATGGTTGTAAACGTGGTTTAAAGTGTCCTTCATCACTTCTAAGGTTTACAAACCGTGTTCTGTTACTTCCAAAGATCTCAGATGTAGACTGTAAAGCTCCTTCCACATCTCAGACGTCTGAATTCATTGTTTGTGCAAATTATTCTTCCCTGTTCTCGGCGAGGAGCTTCTTTTATAGTGTTAAGGTTTCTTCTCACGGTGGAAGGATGGACAGAAACACTTGTGGATGTTCTCAGATCTGAAGCAGATTGATGTTCTTTTATCTCTCAAAGCTGGAAGAGATGTTTTTTTTCTGATGGGGACAGTGTTGGGGGCTCTACCAGGTCTTCCAGGTGATTGTTAGGAGCCCCGTTTTTTGGAATCTCACATATTATCAGTTTATCTTTCTTGTTCAGGCAGATTATCCTACATCTAATCTCCTCAGAAACATCCTGTTTAGTCACCTTAGATGCTCACACGAGAGAGATGTAGAGAAAGGTTAGTGATGCTACTTGGGAACAGCTTAACCTGGCTGATCTAAGAATGAACTGGTGTCTCTCTGAGGAACTGAAAGTGAGTCTCCTGGAAGGAATGGAAGCTGTAATGAAGGTAAAGACGCCTTAAACTCTCCAACATCTCACATTCTGTTCAGCTGTTGAGTCTTTTCTGGTAAATGTGCGATTTTTACAGCTGTTTGGCTGAAATAAATGAAGGGTGGTCTTCGCGCTGCGCTGTATATGCATGAGAAGACACGTTCGATTAAAGAACCCGCTTTTTTCTCCCAGAAGACAGAGAGAAAAGCCATTTTCTGTTAATGCTGCATGAGGAATGCACCACTTTTCCACAACTGGTTGGAGATATTAAACTCGGAATCAATCGCAAATTATCTTAACAACGTTCAGAGGCTTTTTAACACCACTTTCAAAATCGACCCGCTACCCCGTGCCTCGGTTTCGAGAAGCAAACAGCACAGATGGTCTAGCCTTTGGAAAATATTTGCATTCAGTGTCTGCTGAACGACGATTTCAGGCACGCTCCAGCTCTCTTAAACTGCGGCCCACTCATGGCCCGGAGCTGGTGAATAATTAGCCCAGCATTGAGGAGACCGCCGCACGCCGAACGACTCCGGTTAGCACATCCTTTAACGCATGCTTACATGTAAAGTACGACGGCAGGCCTCTGCACTGGGTGGGCCAGAACCCCACGAACATCGGAGAGCGGGCGCATCAAGTCGAGCGTGGAGACGCGATGAAATATTCATCACTTCCACTCAGCCCGCACGACAGCGCCTGCTCGGCAAATAAATAATTAGAATGTTTGTCCCTTCGCTCTAATTGCGGCCCCTGAGAAGCAGCTCGCCTCTGATTAACAAAAACACCGAACGGAGGAGAGAGCACGCCCGTTTCTTTCATGACTCAGAGAGAAACGGGGTGAGGGCAGGACGAGGGCCTCCAAAACAACTCCTGGGAGAGAAACTCGGAGAGACGGAGGAGATAAATCCTGCGATATGGCTGCGAGTCAGAGTGCTGCTGAAACAGGGGCAGGAGCTATTAGCTGCTCTGAAAAGGAATGAAGGAGAGACACACCAGCCGCAGAGATTACTGTAATGAAAGGTCATCTGAAGCTTGTAGGTTATTGTAAAGCCGTTTAATGAATAAGTGCTACGTTCCTCCCCGTTTCGGCTCCTGGAGCCGACGCTGAGTTTAAACGCTCGCGTTGGCCCTCGGCCCTGATACGGCCTTCAGCATAACGACAGCTCTGCTACAGAACAGTCCATAAACGTTCCTGTGTGCCTAAGTGCGCATCATTTCCGAGCTCACCACTGTGGAGATGTTCAGCAGGGCTGGTTTCGCAAGCTTCAGGCTGGATTCCACACGGAGATGTTCCGATTTAATGTTTGGCTTCATTTTAAAGTAGCCAGAAACTGCAACGTCCAGCTGTTTGGAGGTTCCTCAGCGTTTTTCCTTACATGTTTATATGGATCGGAACTGGAGTGCTGTTATTGTGTGTCAATGCTTAGGTGTTCCAGGTGGTCGCCAGGTGGCTTGTATTGTATTTCAGATAGCTGCTTGCAGGGGTTGCAGGAGTTTAGATATTTAAAAGTCAACAGTGGCGAAAGCAGAGTGGGTGTTGACTAATAAATGATGGCGTCATAAATAAAGCCACAGGAGAAGAAGAGACATTAAAAACCTGACTTTAAGTATTTGTGACGAAGCCAGAGGTCAGTAGAGCATGATGTGTCTTTTACAACAAGCTCTTGATCACATTGCTGGCCTTCAGGGAACCAGAGATATGGACCCTGATTTCTTGCACATTTATATCCTACTTAGGCGCACCCTAGGCGGTCCTGCCAGAGAAATTTAGAGCCGTTACTCAGCGAAAATAAAAGCAACTGACTTTATACTGACGTTATACCAGAGAAGTTCAATATCTGATCTTCAAAGCTCTGTAGATCAGCAGAGAAAAGTTAGAACAAAGTGTCCATGTTGTTAGTGTCAGTCACATGATCAGCGTCTAGTACACATGGAGCTTAAAATGTCGTTTATGAGCTAGTGTGTGTGTATATGTGGGTGTTTCACTGCCCCCTAGTGTGTATGTTCACTAGTGTGTGTGTATATGTGGGCGTTTCACTGCCCCCTAGTGTGTATGTTCACTAGTGTGTGTGTATATGTGGGCGTTTCACTGCCCCCGAGAGTGTATGTGCACTAGAGTGTGTGTGTGTATATGTGGGTGTTTCACTGCCCCCTAGTGTGTATGTTCACTAGTGTGTGTGTGTGTGTGTATGTGGGTGTTTCACTAACCTCTAGTGTGTATGTTCACTAATGTGTGTGTATATGTGGGTGTTTCACTGCCCTCTAGTGTGTATGTTCACTAATGTGTGTATATGTGGGTGTTTCACTGCGGCTAGTGTATATGTTCACTAGTGTGTGTATACGTGGGTGTTTCACTGCCGCTAGAGTGTATGTTCACTAGTGTGTGTGTGTGTGTGTGTGTGTGTGTGTGTGTGTGGGTGTTTCACTGCACGGATGGGTTCAATGTGGAGATTCTGCTGTGTGTAAACACAAGTGGTAAATAACTCTATTCTATTACAGCAATCAGTTGATTCTATTACCTCATACTGTGTGATCAGACCATTGGGCTCCACAGGTTCCTCCCACTTGAGGAAGATCATGTCATCCAGCGGGGTGAAGGTTAGCGACTCTGGCGCGATGCCTCCTGGAACTGCGAAGAGAAACAATAACCGAGTCAGAGTGGACAGAGTGGACAGAGTGGACAGAGCGACAGGACACCATGATTTCTGCCCTGCTTTAATTAACCCCGTTCAGTGTCAGGACGCCGAGTGGACGTCAGCTATGAAGAATGGACCGTGACCCTACACCCCGGAAGTACGGAGACAGAGCTGAGCACAAGAGCAGATGGATGACATTCTATTCATCTTCCGTCGCAGCCTGAGAAGAAGAAAGTGGGCCAAAGAGCCACAGAGAGCCACAGAGAGAAGGACAGAGAGGAATGTGTCTGCCTTTCGTTCAGGCCAGCGAGAAGCCGGGAGCAGTGCTGAGTGCCGAGACTACTAACTACTAACGACAGAGTCGGCAGCTCATTAGAAACACGCAGCTCGTATCTGCATTCACTGACGCTGACGCTTTATCAGAAACACCTACACTCCAACAAGTCCTTTAGGTGGTCTTTATCCACAACTTTAATATCAGCACTGTTGTAAAATAAAAAGTTTTATAATTCTGAAAGAGTTTTATTTGCAGTTAAAAAATTTTGGAGTTGGTCAAACAAATGATACGTATTGTTTCAACTCACTACCAAAAAAACCAGACTTTAACATGTCTCATTAAATGATAAATTTAGGATGTCACCGTGGTGTAGTGGTTAGTACGGTGGTGTAGTGGTTAGTATGGTGGTGTAGTGGTTAGTACGGTGGTGTAGTGGTTAGTATGGTGGTGTAGTGGTTAGTACGGTGGTGTAGTGGTCAGTACGGTGGTGTAGTGGTTAGTATGATGGTGTAGTGGTTAGTATGGTGGTGTAGTGGTTAGTACGGTGGTGTAGTGGTTAGTATGATGGTGTAGTGGTTAGTATGGTGGTGTTGTGGTTAGTATGGTGGTGTAGTGGTTAGTATGGTGGTGTAGTGGTTAGTACGGTGGTGTAGTGGTTAGTACGGTGGTGTAGTGGTTAGTACGGTGGTGTAGTGGTTAGTATGGTGGTGTTGTGGTTAGTATGGTGGTGTAGTGGTTAGTATGGTGGTGTAGTGGTTAGTATGGTGGTGTAGTGGTTAGTATGGTGGTGTAGTGGTTAGTATAGTGGTGTAGTGGTTAGTATGGTGGTGTAGTGGTTAGTATGGTGGTGTAGTAGTTAGTACGGTGGTGTAGTGGTTAGTATGGTGGTGTAGTGGTCAGTATGGTGGTGTAGTGGTTAGTATGGTGGTGTAGTGGTTAGTATGGTGGTGTAGTGGTTAGTATGGTGGTGTAGTGGTTAGTACGGTGGTGTAGTGGTCAGTATGGTGGTGTAGTGGTTAGTATGGTGGTGTAGTGGTTAGTATGGTGGTGTAGTGGTTAGTATGGTGGTGTAGTGGTTAGTACGGTGGTGTAGTGGTTAGTATGGTGGTGTAGTAGTTAGTATGGTGGTGTAGTGGTCAGTACGGTGGTGTAGTGGTCAGTATGGTGGTGTAGTGGTCAGTATGGTGGTGTAGTGGTCAGTATGGTGGTGTAGTGGTTAGTATGGTGGTGTAATGGTCAGTATGGTGGTGTAGTGGTCAGTATGGTGGTGTAGTGGTTAGTATGGTGGTGTAATGGTCAGTACGCACCAGAGAGGCTGGGATTAGCTCCAGCTCCCCTGTGACTCCAATAGTGGGATAACATGGAGGACAATAGTAGTTTTATTACTAGTTGGAATGTCCTTACTTGGACAAGCTGGAATTGAAATTGGTTAGCTATCTGGCCAGCCAGCCTAATTCTAGAGTTAGTTTGCTGAGAATGATCCACCTCCCTAATAGTATATGCTCTGTGGGGGTCCTGTGGGGGTCCTGATCATTAAAGATCAGAGTGATAAAGTCTACAGAGAATCAGATGAACTACAGTCTGTAAGTGTAGGTCCTGTATGGTCAGTGGAGCTGATACAGTGGACAGTGAGTGGAGATATGAGGAGGTGTTTACCGGTTATCTGTGCATATAGTAGGTGTTTCCAATAAAGTAGCTGAAAGGACAGCAGAGTGAGAGCACATACACCACAAAATACAAAGTAAGAAGCACAATAATTGCAGGACACTGAGGCTGAGATAAAAAGGTTAGAAAAAAACATATGCCATATAATCTGCTGCTGCAAGATCTCCAGTCACAGTTTATAAATGTCTGTGAAAGCATTAAGGCTCTCTTGCCTGAGGCAGGCCTGGCGCTTCTGGCCACAGCCTACTCTGAGTAATGGTCACACAGTTCTTTATAGTAAAGAAGATAAACACAGCCTGTATGATTGCGCAGGAAGGCATTCGCAACAAAACAGCCACCAGATGGAACCAATTAATGTCTTTTTGCAGAGCATACGGATCCACTCGCTCCCGAACACCTGGACCAGACGCACCGCCACTCAGCAAGACCGCAGCAGATACTACCATAACATACAAGCTTATTTTAATCATCAACGAGAACGCAGCAAGCAACGTTATCTACAACGGAGTGATATCGCCCCCTACGCCTCCTGTAGTGTATTACAGTCTGTCAGAGTGACCGTCGCCCCCTACGCCTCCTGTAGTGTATTGCAGTCTGTCAGAACCACCGTCGCCCCCTACGCCTCCTGTAGTGTATTACAGTCTGTCAGAGTGACCGTCGCCCCCTACGCCTCCTGTAGTGTATTGCAGTCTGTCAGAACCACCGTCGCCCCCTACGCTTCCTGTAGTGTATTACAGTCTGTCAGAACCACCGTCGCCCCCTACGCTTCCTGTAGTGTATTACAGTCTGTCAGAACCACCGTCGCCCCCTGCGCTTCCTGTAGTGTATTACAGTCTGTCAGAACCACCGTCACCCCCTACGCCTCCTGTAGTGTATTACAGTCTGTCAGAACCACCGTCGCCCCCTACGCCTCCTGTAGTGTATTGCAGTCTGTCAGAACCACCGTCGCCCCCTACGCTTCCTGTAGTGTATTACAGTCTGTCAGAACCACCGTCGCCACCTACGCCTCCTGTAGCGTATTACAGTCTGTCAGAACCACCGTCGCCCCCTACGCTTCCTGTAGTGTATTACAGTCTGTCAGAACCACCGTCGCCCCCTACGCTTCCTGTAGTGTATTACAGTCTGTCAGAACCACCGTCGCCCCCTACGCTTCCTGTAGTGTATTACAGTCTGTCAGACCGACCGTCGCCCCCTACGCTTCCTGTAGTGTATTACAGTCTGTCAGAACCACCGTCGCCCCCTACGCTTCCTGTAGTGTATTACAGTCTGTCAGAACCACCGTCGCCCCCTACGCTTCCTGTAGTGTATTACAGTCTGTCAGAACCACCGTCGCCCCCTACGCTTCCTGTAGTGTATTACAGTCTGTCAGAACCACCGTCGCCCCCTACGCTTCCTGTAGTGTATTACAGTCTGTCAGAACCACCGTCACCCCCTACGCTTCCTGTAGTGTATTACAGTCTGTCAGAACCACCGTCGCCCCCTACGCTTCCTGTAGTGTATTACAGTCTGTCAGAAACACTATCGCCCCCTACGCTTCCTGTAGTGTATTACAGTCTGTCAGAACCACCGTCGCCCCCTACGCTTCCTGTAGTGTATTACAGTCTGTCAGAACCACCGTCACCCCCTACGCTTCCTGTAGTGTATTACAGTCTGTCAGAACCACTGTCACCCCCTACGCTTCCTGTAGTGTATTACAGTCTGTCAGAAACACTATCGCCCCCTACGCTTCCTGTAGTGTATTACAGTCTGTCAGAACCACCGTCGCCCCCTACGCTTCCTGTAGTGTATTACAGTCTGTCAGAACCACCGTCGCCCCCTACGCTTCTTGTAGTGTATTACAGTCTGTCAGAACCACTGTCACCCCCTACGCTTCCTGTTGTCTGACCATCATAAAGCCTCATACAGCATTATAACATTTATGGAATTTTTTTTTCCATGATCAACTTTGTTCTCATTGCAGCCCTCACAGAATTACAACATCCACTGCGTACACAAACCCCAAACAAGATCAAGTGTGGGAGGATTTTTAAAAATGCAGGACTTGTGTAGGAAGGACTTGTGAGTTTCCCAGGCGTGAAGTATGTGCCCCAATTACAGGCCGGCTTCTGTTCAACGTACAGTCATCAAAATAAATTAGACAAACTGTGTGTGCTTCTCATGCTGAACGTGGATTGTTGTTTGCCTTTAGTGCTTCAGCAAAGCAGAGAATTGCATGGCGTTTACCCAACAAACATCAATTACCCAGTTCACATAAGCTGAAGAACCGATGGCACTTTTGTCTAAAGAGGGTAAGAGATGGTATCTCCCGTTTTCTAGGGAATCTGAGAAGGTTTGCCGCAGCGACTGGTGGATCAAATCAAAACCCAAGAAATGAAGACGGCCGAACTATTCAAGAAAATCCATTTCGTCAAGTTCGGGACGGTCTGGATCCATTAGCTCCCTCACAAAAAGTGGTGTCTTCAAAAGAACACACATTAGCTTTTGGGTAGAAGCTTCAGTTCCTACCAAAACGACTGTGAAGTAGAACCAAAGAGCTCTTCAGTCAGCTAAGAAAGCAGCTCCTAAACGCAGTGACAGAGGAAATTACAAATGGGCCATGAACGATCTCAACGGCACATCAAAATATGCCAAGTGGAAACTTCGGAATGAGCTGGAACGGCGCTGATTATGTAAGGAAGTGCCTTCAAACCATCCCCAGCTATAAAAAAGACATGTGCTTCAATTTGTCCCCAAGAATTTCAACACCTGCTCCTGCAGACGGGAGAAGAATAAAGCTCTAAAAGTTCGCTGATGAGGCTCATCTCGTGGACCTGATCACAGGTACAGGTGCCACATGGGAGGCCTTTGGCCTGGAACACAGGTCCACCTAGATATTGGAAATTGTAGATAAAATCTATCCCAAAACTCTAATGCCCATCCAGTTCCTGGTAATGAAGATTCTAAGAATTGGATTGAGTGTTAGTGAGGTCAGGTACTGATGTTGAACATTGCTGTGAGGATTTGATTGAGTGTTAGTGAGCTCAGGTACTGAAGTTGAACATTGCTGTGAAGATTTGATTGAGTGTTAGTGAGGTCACGTACTGATGTTGAACATTGCTGTGAGGATCTGACTGAGCGTTAGTGAGGTCAGGTACTGATGTTGAACATTGCTGTGAAGATTTGATTGAGTGTTAGTGAGGTCAGGTACTGATGTTGAACATTGCTGTGAGGATTTGATTGAGTGTTAGTGAGGTTAGGCACTGGAGATCAATCAAACTCACCCCAAAGGTACTGGATGGAGCTTCATCACTCCAGAGAATGCTGAGGCACGGCTCACTACACTGGGCTTTAAACAGTTTTATCCTGTGTCCCAAAGGAGGATTAGGTTTCCTGCTTCCTTGATTCCTCTCGGTGTTTCCAGTACATACCCTTAAACCCTATTTCAGCTGACCTGGGGATGAGCTGTAATTTGAGTAACTACTGATGAGCTCTGAGATCTTCATCCAGTCCAGACTTGCCTGTAGTTTTCAGAAATCTACTCGGTTATAATTCTGGAGTCACTTACATCCTATAATTCTCCAAACTCAGAGCTCCACAGTAATAACAGTCCTGCTTGAGTCCACGTCTCAGTGACGCAATAACAAAGCCAGCTAACAGAAAATATGACCCCATGATGAGGCTTTCTGCTTGCATGGAGCATGACGAAGTTCAGAACGAGACTGAGAAAGACCCCACTTTTGGTGGTTCCAAAATTACAAGGAGATGGAAAATGAACTCAAACATTCTTTTCAGGATCCAGTGTGTTTTCAGTCTTGTTGGGGGGCATTTGGTAATTAGGAAAGTAGAATGAACCCACTGTAGTAGCCTGGCACTAGCCTACATGCTGTTTAGCCACACAGTGTGTTCGGAAGTGCGGCGTTTGTCACTTTATGCTGATGTAAATGTCTGTGCGATGATGTTTCCATCCAGCCAATTTGAGGAAATTACACAGATCTTCTATCTATTATACATCCCCGGATCTCAGCCTGTAAAACTAGTCCACTTTGAAAAGAGCTTAGGGAGGTCCCCCTATTCAGTCTTGGGCTGATTAGTTCTGGATCATAAGTGCCTCACCAATTCAGCACGAAGGCACTGGATGGAACTCTTCTTTTTTAAATCTTGGTTCCTTTCATAGCCCCTTTAGACCGATGTGGAATGGGTTCTATTCTGGTTCGCCACCTATTTCAATCAATCAATCAATCAATCAATCAATATTTATTCGTATGGGGCTTTTAATAACCAATGTCGTCTCAAAGCAGATTTATAGAAAAGCAGTTCATGAAACATAAAAAAGAGGAAAAAAGAAAGAAAACCGTCCATGAACATATAAATGTAAGAAAGGGTATTCAGGTCCAAGCCGCCCTAGAGCAAGCCAGAGGCGACAGTGGCAGGAAGAACTCCCCTGCTAAGAGAAAGAAAACTTGAGAGGAACCCAGGCTCGAGGGAGGAACCCATCCTTCTCTGGTCGACCCCGGATAGAGAGAGAACGACAGAGCTAATGAGATTTTATGACAAGACACAACAAGAAGCTCAGCTTGAACATGTTTCATAAATATTCTAGTTCAGGAGGCAGTGATGTAAAAGTCTAAACCATCTCATAGGTTCTCTGCCAAAATGAGAGATGGTGCCAGATGTTGGTGTCTCCACTGAAGTAATTTCAATAATTTTGAACTGTTTGGCGCATTTCCACCAAAAATAAATTGGTTTGGAACGGGAAAAGCTTGTTCCCAGCAGGAAACCAAAGAATAATAAGTTCTTCAGCCCAAAATGTGACGGCATGTTGGTTGTTGAGAAAGGAGAAGCAACGGTGGCGACACTCTGGAAGAGCAAGCAGCGTCTGCTAAAGATCTTGTGCATCTTCTTATCACCAATAGTTGATATGCATTTGCTTTTTGGATAAAACCTCCTCAAGAACACGAAGAAGAACCACGACTCAAATCCTCCCTAAGAGCAGAAAGAAGAACCTCTGAGAGGAACCAACTCTCAAACCTTAAAAGTTACCAAGTTTGGAATCTGAAAAGTTAGTTTCCAGTTGGAACCAAGGAACAGAAGGTTCTTCAGCCCAAAATGTGACGGCATGTCGGTTGTTGAGAAATGGGAAGTAACGGTGGTGACACTCTGGAAGAGCAAGCAGCATCTGCTGAAGATCTTGTACACCAATAGTTGATATGTGTTTTCTTTTTGGATAAAACCTCCTCAAGAACATAAGGAAGAACCACTCAGAAAAAAAGACTCAAATCTAGAGCACAAAGAAGAACCTCTGAGAGGAACCAACTCTCAAACCTTGAAAGTTACCAAGTTTGGAATCTTAAAAGTCAGTTTCCAGTTGAAACTAAACAATAGTAGGTTCTTCAACATGAACCTCAATAACGTCCATAGATGTGTCAGTTGTTGAGGAATGAGAAGGACACAGTGGTGACACCTCAATAACGTCCATAGATGTGTCAGTTGTTGAGGAATGAGAAGGATACAGTGGTGACACCCCCGAAGAGCAAGCAGCGTCTGCTAAAGATCTTGTACACCAATAGTTGATATGTGTTTGCTTTCAAGAACATGAAAAAGAACCACGACTCAAATCCTCCCTAAGAGCAGAAAGAAGAACCTCTGAGAGGAACCAACTCTCAAACCTTAAAAGTTACCAAGTTTGGAATCTGAAAAGTTAGTTTCCAGTTGAAACCAAAGAATAGTACGTTCTTCAGCATGAACCACAACAACGTCCATAGATGTGTCAGTTGTTGAGGAATGAGAAGGACACAGTGGCGACACCCTGGAAGAGCGAGCAGTGAAAATCTGCTGAAGATCTGCTGAAAATCTTCTACAGCATCTTATCACTGATATCATTGGTGACTATTGTTACTACTGTTTACTAATGCTATGTAACGCCCCCTGGTGGTAACGTATCCTTTGACGTTCCTTGGTTCCAGTAAAAACTGGTGCAAACTTTAAAATCACAACCCTGAAGGGCTCTGACGTGGAACAAGTTAGTGAATATAGCTAGATGATGAAATTACTTATAAACAGCAGGTAAACAGGCTTACAGGTAAGCTGAGGCAAAAGCTTGGCTTCCTGTATCGGAACAAATCGTCCTTCCCGATGAACACTGTCGAACACGGTCGAAGTAGCTCTGCGGTCTGTGCTGAATTGCGGTGACGTGATCTACAGACATGCATCTGCAGCCACACTGAAACCTTTAGACTCATTCAGCTTTAAGATTCAGTACTGGAGACCCCTACAGCACACATCACTGTTTATTGTATGAAAAAGTTGGGTGGTCTTCTCTTGCTGTGAGTCGAGAAACACATTTCTTTTTATTTTTAAAGCACTTTCTGGTCATATGCCATCATATACCACAACAATGTTCACTGAGAATAGTACAAATTACGGAACTCGCTCCAGTGGCTGGATCACCTTCAGGTTCCTAGAGTTTTTACTGAACTGGGAGAATCTGCTTTTAGCTCCAGTGCACCAGCGAACTGGACCTCGCAGCAGGAAACACTAAAGCTCAGCTCGCTGGAGTCACTGGGTTATTTTAACTCTTAATTTCTAACCACCTCCACACGACCTGTCAATGTTTTATTTAATTTTAGTAAACAGTTTTATGATTTTAATATTTAGTAGTTTTGTATTTTTCCATTCTTATATCTTGATTTTTTATTACTCTTTTATTATTATTACTTTTTTATTATTATTATTTCTTTTACTATTTTAAGTTTTACTACTATATTTATATCTATTTTAATTTTGTCTTATTCTTGGTTTTAGTTTCTTATTCAGTTTTTATTTGTTTTTCTTTTATAATTTATCTTACTTCATTTTGTCTCTGTTCTTATTGTTTCTTTTACATTTTAAGTACTCATTAAAACTCATTTTAATTTATTTTCAATCTCTTTTTGTTTAAAAATTGTAATCCTTGGCGACATTGTAAATGAGGGTCTCCCGAGTGAAACTAAAGGTTGATTGATTGATTGAAATGCAGGCTGCTTCCCTGAATAGAAAGTATAAACGGAACCAAGAACCTGAGTTCTTTTAGGTTGTAAAAAGGGCTACCAGCGTTCTTCATTGAGCTTTTCCTTCTGAAGGGTTTTAAAGAGTGCGTGTGAAATCTGTGTGACTCTGGGATACAGAACAGCACAAACAGGACGGCCAGATCGGGTCACCACTCGCTTCAAAAACGTCAAAGTCCATCAAAACCAGAACCAGACCCAGTAGGCACCTTTACTTAGTGGGCGTCATCGGTTACACCGAACATGTCAAAGTACATGCCGTGAGCTCAAACTCTGTTCTGGCTGGAAACAAAAGCGTTTCTGGCTTTGATGAAAACAACACTCAGCCATGCAGGGCCGCGGCCTTCGCCGCGCTGGAGAGCAGAACAGCATTCGGCACGCTAGCGGGAATACGCAGCGCTCGCTGACGTCTCTTTATTCCTCCCCTCTTTCATAACAGCTGGATTCTCCTCTGGCTTCACGTGCCAAAGCTGGAGAGCTGCAGAGAGGCTGATAATTAAAAGGTCTCTGTCCTCACTCGTTTCCTCTCTTTCCTCTCGCTGCCGTTCTCTCTCTCGGCGGGCTTTTAACTTTGAGCCGCGGGTTCTGAAACTTTTATTTACAGAATTAATCCAGAAGTCGCCGCCATTGTTTGCAATTAATCAGCGGCGGCAGACGCGGTCGGAAAACAAACTCGTGCACAAAAAGAGTAAATAAATAAATAAATAAACCAAGGCTGGAGGAGAGAAAGAAAAGATTGGTATGAATTCTCCCCAGAGTGATAAATGAGGTGCATTCATCTCGGGAGGATTTGCCGTCTTCCTTCCATTCGGCAGCGGCAGACGGGGGTCTTTAATTTGTGCACGGTGGGACGGAGGGGCGTTCGCTTGACCTCCGGTTTGTTTAATCGCTCCGCATTTGCATGAAAATGTGCTTCTTCTGCTGTTTGACAGGGCAAAATAGAAATGCAAAAATAAGCAAAAATCTTTATTCCGTTCGCTGGTGGCCGCGGCTGATTAATTTTTCATCTGCTCCCGTTTTAAAAGCATGATCTTCCATTTAGTTATGCTGATGCCGAGCGTTCCAAGAGTCAATATTTGCGCCACTGCTATAATTGGTAGCGCGGCGGAGCATGTGAGGCCCTGCGAGAGGCCGTGACGTCATCCCCGGTTAAACAAATGCAGGTCTGCTGGAAGATGGATGGCTTGCGCTTACTGACCCATGTGGAGACACCAAGCAAGTTTTAATCAAACTTAAATAAAAGTCCCCAATAGCAAGCGAACCCGTTTGTCTGAGAGATGCAAAGAAGGCCCTGCTGGCTAAGGCTGTCCACAGGGGCCACATGCTGTGCTGGATGGATTCAGTCCCTTTTAAACTAACCAGCTGCATTCGATCTTGATGCTTTCACAGTGTATCTATAGAGAACTTTAGTGATTAGGCTGAATAGACCTGGGGTAGACACTAACTTCATAGGCAGCTGTATAAGTAGCAGCGTTCTCTCCTTATAAGACGGATTACTGTTTGTTCCCGCCCACTGCATGTGAGCAGTGTTTACTGACCTCAGCTGCAGCACCTCCTCAGCGTTTCAGCTCCATGGGTTCTCCTACTGTGGGCTTTACTTCAGTTTTTATGTTTTTTGCTCTGGAGGAGTGAAGTAGACATGAGTTTCCACATGTGTTGGAAAAAGTTCTGCTTGCGTTGCATCATGGGATGGTCTGAGGAACCCTTTGATGCTTCCTTACAATTCAGTCAAAAGAAGGAACCTCTAAGAATTGGTCTACGTGTTGGGAGTCGCATACTATGATGTAAAATGCTGCCTATGTATACACTTAATAGGATTTGAGACAGACTCGATTTCTCACCACTTGCCAGTCTGCTGTGAAAGTGGGCACCACCACTGTAACACTGTAACCATCCAGGTGGCAAGAGGAACGACCACACACATCTACTGCTCTTCTACTGGCCTAACTGAGACCTGAAGCTGACCTCTGCTGTGATGGACTCGCTGCTGAGCTCCACAAACTGTCTGTGAGGTGCTGTAAGACCGAGGCTGTGTATGTACGGTAAGCCTGGAGGTCTTGACCGTAAAGCTAAACACAAAGCAAGCTGGAGCCGTCTTGTTTTCACAATGCACAAATCAATTGGACCACAAAATAAACTACAAAGAAACCATACTGGGACCACCTGTTGAGCTCGGTTGGCTTTGGTGGAGTCTGGCTTTGTTTGATGTGTTCTTCAGATTCTGAAACATCGTTTTGTGGTCAGATTGATTTGCGCACTGTGAAAACAAAACAAACCCCAGTCCATTTATGTTTTAAGGTAAAGCTCATGAGGCCACAGTCTTTCAGACCTCAACAGCTAAAACAGACCACCAAAGATCATATCAAGATTAAGGTACTGCAGGATAAAGTCTGCCAGCTAGTAGTCAAGGCACTTTTTCCAGGACTTACATTTTTAGCATTTAAACCTCATGCTTCAACTTCATGTTGGCCAATTTCTATACTTTTAACATGTTTGGTCAACTTTCCCCCTCATAGGAATCCTCAACTCCATCTGAAGGGTCTTGATCATCTTATCCCGTCTCCTGTTATACACTGCCTGACTCTTATATTTTGTTAGCTTTGATTTCAGCAGACATTCACTGTGGCAACCTTGTGCAACGTCACATATAGTTTCATCTGGAGTTCTATGAAGTTGTGGTCGAGATCTTGTATTGGTGATGGGAGAGTCAAACCACTCTGTAAAGTCTTCTCCAGCTCACCCAAAAAACCTCCAACGGGATTACACGCAGGGTACTTTTCCAACACTTGGCGGATGCACTTCGGCCAATCACATCAGTGCAGCCAACAAGACAGCAGCGGGTGTGTCCAGCAGGTGTGTCCGATAGTTCCTCGTGGCAACTGAAACGTTGGTCTTATCAGAGAACGCTGCCCACCAGAGTGCTGCCTGTGAATGACTTCTAAAGGACCCACACAGTGAAAGCAGCGAGATGTCCTGAGTTTGGTTTCCTTTCACTTTAAAAACTAGGTGAGTTCTGAAAGAACTACATGTGGAAAGACCCTCAGTGGTCTGAGACATTTAAATAGTGAAAAGGTCCTTAAAGAGAACTCGGTTCTCCTTCTCATCCTTCTTTTCTTTGATGAGCTCTTAAACCACTTCTTGTTCACACTACAACTTCATTAGAACTCAGACCCCTTCCACACTGCATTCACCAGGTGGGTGCAAAAGTGAAAGAGAGAGAGAGAGAGAAAAAGAGAGAGAGAGATAGAGAGAGAGATAGAGAGAGAGACAGAGATAGGTAGAGGGAGAGAGGGAGAGGGAGAGGGAGAGAGGAAAAGATAGAGAGAAGGAGAAACGGAGAGGGGGAGAGATAAAGAGAGAGAGGGAGGGAAGAGATAGAGATAAAGAGAGGGAGGTAGAGGGAAAGAGGGAGAGATACAGAGTGGGAGAGATATAAATATAGGGGAGAGAGGAAGATGGGGACAAATAGAGAGAGAGAGGTTGAGAGAGGGAGAGAGAAAGTGCGAGAGAGGGAGAGAAGGAAAGGGAGAGAGGGAGAGGGATAGTGGGAGATAGAGAGAAGAAGAGGGGGAGAGATAGAGAGAGAGGGAAAGGGAGAGAGAGGGGGAAAGGGAGAGAGATAGAGAGAGAGCGGGAAAGGGAGATAGAGAGTAGGAGAGGGGGAGAGAGAGTCAGGTAGAGAGTGAAAGGGAGAGATAAAGAGAGAGAGAGGGAGAGATGGGGAGAGAGAGTCAGATAGAGAGTGAGATAGAGAGAGTGGGAGAGGGGGAGTGAAAGATAGAGAGAGAGATTGTTGCTTCAGTACGTCTGCACTGCTGTCCTGTATGAGATCACAGGCAGGCTTCATCCTGCAGAGCCCTGAACGAGCTTCAGTCTGTTCTTACCTGCTGAAACGCTGGAGGACTGTGGTACAACTTAAAATCTACAAACTGTGCTGAGACCACCCCAAGAGGGTCCACATAAGCATACAAAGCCATGACTCAACTATTCCAATTGCGTCTGCCAGCTGTCAGGTGTATCCAAACTTTCGACTGGTGGGTTAAGGTCAGGACACTATGGTGGTCAGATCACGTGTAAAGATGGTTCCTCATGTTCCCTGAGCAATCTGAGCCACATGAATCTCTATGAACGCCATCAGCTAAGAACAAATCCATTGATTAGATAACCTGGTCATTCACTCCATTTATATGATCAGCTGACTTCATTCTATTACCACATTCTATTACATCACTGACCCTCGACCTGACCAACTGAAGCCCCCCAGATCATAACAGTGTCTCCAGAGGCTTGTACAGTGGACACTATGCATAATGGAAATGTCGCTTTCTGACCTTCCCTTCTTACCCTGACACTCCATTCACTCTGGAATAGGGTCAGTCGGGACTCATCGGACCACATGACCTTTTTCTATTGTCCAGTCTAGGACTGGTCCACTCATTATATTTGGTTTTGGAGAAGAAACCTTGTGAATTAAGTTTTTAACCAAACTTTCCATTGAGTTGAATCTCTAAAGGTGGTCTATGCGTGATCAGCATATGTAAATGAAATAGTGATTGGACTCACTGTCCTCCTCCGTTTGGAACGTGACCTCGCGACTCTCCTTCTTGCCTTCAGGATTGGCCAGAGCCAGTCGTACGTGTACCAGTCGGAACGGAGGGAGGTCTCTGAGCGTGAAGCGGGACGTGTTCCTTTCCACCGACAGACACTCCCGCACGGTGGCGTTGTTGCTTCCTGCCCCGCCCCCGGTCGCCGTGGAGTAGCGGTAGCATAGTGACAAGGAGTAGGTGTGGCAGCGCGTCAGGTTGTAGCCCAGCGGCTCCCACTGCAGAACCAGCTGCCGAGACTGGATCTCTGAGGCGGTCAGACCACGGAGGGGACGCATGGGCTCTGGGGGAGAGGGAGAGAGAGAGAGAGAGAGAGAGAGAGAGAGAGAGAGAGAGAGAGAGAGAGAGGGAGGGAGAGAAAGAGAGAGGGAGAGAGAGAGAGAGAGAGAGAGAGAGAGAGAGAGAGAAAGAGAGAGGTAGAGAGAGAGAGGAAGAGAGAGAGACAAAGAGATAGAGAGGGAGAGAGAGACAGAGAGGGAGAGAGACAGAGAGGGAGAGAGATAGAGAGAGGGAGGGAGGGAGAGAGAGAGAGAGAGGGGGGGGGGGGTTACTCAATATTGCATCATTGTTTTCCTAAATTGACTTATTGTGAACAAAAATTGGGGAAAACACTAAAGAGCATAACCTCCACTCACAATTACACACAACAGAGAGAGAGAGAGAGAGAGAGACAGACAAGAAAAGAAAGACAGGATAAATTGGATGAACAAAGACGAACGAAACAGGAAAATGAAAATGAGAGAAAGGACAGAGAGAAAGATAAGAGAAAGTGACACAAAATAAATGGAAAAAAGGAATAAAGAAAGAATGAGAGAGAGAGAGAAAGAGAATAAAAAGGGGAGGCAAAAAGGATGAGAGAGTAATGAATGAATTTGAAAAAGAAAGAAAGAAAATAGAGAGAGAGAGAGAGAGAGAGAGAGAGAGAGAGAGAGAGAGAGAGAGATAGAGAGAGGGTGGAAGTAAGGAAGAGAGAGAGAGAGAAAAGGTGGAAGTAAGAGAGAGAGAGTGGAAGAGGAAGAGAGAGAGAGAGAGAGAGAGAGAGAGAGAGAGAGAGAGAGAGAGACAGTGGAATTAAGAGGAAGAGAAAAAGAGAGAGAGAGACAGACCATGGAAGTAAGAGGAAGAGAGAGAGAGAAGAAAGATGGAGAGAGAGAGAGAAGAAAGATGGAGAGAGAGAGAGGGGGGGAGGAAGTAAGAGGAAGAGGAAAAAAGAGAGAGAGAATGAGAGAGAGAGAGAGAGAGAGAGAGAGAGAAAGAGGAAGAGAGAGAGAGAAGAAAGAGGGATAGAGATTTTCCACCATGTAGAAGATTTGAAAGACACTAAAAAATAATTTCAGTGAAAAAGAAAAAAAATATGAAATGTTCTAACATCTCCACACCTCCTCCCCCACCTCCCTCCCCTCCCCCGCCTCCCTCCCCCGCCCCTCCCCCCTCCATCAGACTGCGGTAGTTAAGGTCTAATTTAGTACGTGTGAATGTAGGAGTGTTTAATAAACTGTATTGTTTATGGTTTATTGGACGACTGTTGATCTCCTCTGAGGAAACTAGCACATCAGCTTAATTACAGACTCACAGAAGGCCAGTTAGTTTAAGTACCAGGTATGTGTTTCTAATGAAGTGTCAAAGTGGCCAGCGTTCCCGGCATCCGCGGGCGGGCAGCGTGAGACCGGCGCTGGCCGCTCTCGCCATTGCGCCATCTCTCAGCCTGCCTGCAGCTCGCTCACACTGATTACACTAATTAATGAGACACGTCTGGAGAGACTCCTAAGGCTCGACACTAGTCAGCCCAGCATAGTGACACTAACACGTCTGCACGTGCAAACACTAACACACCGCAGTGCACGGTGTACAGGACTGGGGCCTGAACATGACTGTCAGACCACACAGTGGACCCGAGCCCTACACCAGAGGTCTGCACAAGCTGGATTCACTCCTGGCTCCTGCATGACATGACAAATGACTTCCAGGTGGGATTAATTCTGCGGCAATAATCAACCAAATAATTTATGCATAAAATCTAGGAAGATGTTTTTTCGAAGAAATCTGCTGTTTTCTAGGATATTTTTTGCTTTGATTAACTGTGTTGAGTCGTAGATGCTTCATAAAGTAGTTTAATGATATTTGAACATGACAAGTGTGATTCCTGATGGGGCTGTTTAGTCTAAACACACACAAACTAGAAACACAAGGAGGCAGGAGGTTAGAGAATCAGCCTTATGGACAGGGCTGCTGACCACTCCGTGCAAGTGTGCTCACTGCCCCCTAGTGTGTGTGTTCACTAGTGTAACTGTATGTGTGTGTTTTACTGCCCTGTAGTGTGTGTGTTAATGCACTCTAGTGAACACACACTCTAGGGGGCAGTGAAACACACACACACACACACACTAGTGAACCCACACACTAGGGGGCAGTGAAACACCCACATGCACACATACTAGTGCACACGCAGACTAAGTGGCAGTGAAACAGCCACATACACACACACTAGTGAAGACACGCACTAGGGGGCAGTGAAACAGCCACATATACACACACTAGTGAACCCACACACTAGGGGGCAGTGAAACACACACATACACACACACACACAGTAGGAGCAGTGAAACAGCCGCATACACACACACTAGTGAACACACAAACTAGGGGGCAGTGAAACAGCCACATACACACACACTAGTGAACCCACAAACAAGGTAGCAGTGAAACACACACATACAAACACACTAATGAACCCACACACTAGGGGGCAGTGAAACAGCCACATACACACACTAGTGAACCCACAAACAAGGTAGCAGTGAAACACACACATACACACACACACTAGTGAACACACACACTAGGGGGCAGTGAAACAGCCACATACACACACACTAGTGAACACACACACTAGGTAGCAGTGAAACACACACATACACACACACACACACACACACACACTAGTGAACCGACAAACTGGGGGCAGTGAAACAGCCACATATACACACACTAGTGAACACACACACTAGGTAGCAGTGAAACACACACATACACACACACACACACACTAGTGAACCGACAAACTGGGGGCAGTGAAACAGCCACATATACACACACTAGTGAACACACACACTAGGTAGCAGTGAAACACACACATACACACACACACACACACACACACACTAGTGAACCCACACACTAGGTAGCAGTGAAGCACACACATACACACACACTAGCAAACCCACAAACTAGGGGGCAGTGAAACACACACATACACACACACACACACACTAGTGAACCCACACACATCAGGGAGCAGTGAAACACAAAACGCTACAGCTAGCACCAAAGAATACTTAAAGATGTTCTAAAGGAGGTACTTCCACCCACTCCGCCCAAACATACACCAGCTTTAGACCCTTCAGACTGTCTCTCACACTTCAAACGTGCCCATATGTTTACAGAACTCCAGTGATGCTCATCAAAATCCACACATACATACAGAATTATGCATGTACATATGTTATTCTATGAATACAAGTGAATAACAATTTTTTCATTTCTGTGTTATGAATATTTGATTTTATTCTCCGGTGGTAAAAGGGAAACACAGCTAATGCAGCTCTGCTCCCGCAGTGTTTTCCCACGGTTCCTCTAATAGCTGTATGTTTTTGAAATGCAGAAATGTTTTTCCTCATGCGCTCGGCAAGTTACACATTATGTTACTGTGAGGCCGTTTTATGAATATGTATGATTAGCCCGTCGGGAGGCTAGCCATTGTCAGAATTACCACTGCGTAATTGATGCCAGATGCAGAATCTGAGCTTTTTTAAATCCTTCTATATGCTTCATTCTACTGACCTTTACAGTCCTTTAACTGATCTCAGATAAAACTATGTAAAAATCGTTCCATTAACTCCCAGATAACTGTGAGCATCATCTGTTCACTAACCAGAAATAGCTTCATGTCTCCAGCTCAAACCTACAGTAAGTATTACACAGAATATACTATTTTCAAAACTGTAAATATAGGGATAGGGTTTAGTGTAAATGTAGGAGTTAGTGTTTAGTGTAAATGTAGGAGTTAGGGTTTAGTGTAAATGTAGGGTTAGGGTTTAGTGTAAATGTAGGGGTTAGTGTTTAGTGTAAATGTAGGAATTAGGGTTTAGTGTAAATGTAGGGTTAGGGTTTAGTGTAAATGTAGGAGTTAGTGTTTAGTGTAAATGTAGGAGTTAGGGTTTAGTGTAAATGTAGGGGTTAGGGTTTAGTGTAAATGTAGGGGTTAGTGTTTAGTGTAAATGTAGGAGTTAGGGTTTAGTGTAAATGTAGGGGTTAGTGTTTAGTGTAAATGTAGGAGTTAGTGTTTAGTGTAAATGTAGGGGTTAGTGTTTAGTGTAAATGTAGGAGTTAGTGTTTAGTGTAAATGTAGGAGTTAGGGTTTAGTGTAAATGTAGGAGTTAGGGTTTAGTGTAAATGTAGGAGTTAGTGTTTAGTGTAAATGTAGGAGTTAGTGTTTAGTGTAAATGTAGGTGTTAGTGTTTAGTGTAAATGTAGGAGTTAGTGTTTAGTGTAAATGTAGGAGTTAGTGTTTAGTGTAAATGTAGGAGTTAGTGTTTAGTGTAAATGTAGGGATAGGGTTTAGTGTAAATGTAGGAGTTAGTGTTTAGTGTAAATGTAGGAGTTAGTGTTTAGTGTAAATGTAGGTGTTAGTGTTTAGTGTAAATGTAGGAGTTAGTGTTTAGTGTAAATGTAGGAATTAGTGTTTAGTGTAAATGTAGGAGTTAGTGTTTAGTGTAAATGTAGGGGTTAGTGTTTAGTGTAAATGTAGGGGTTAGTGTTTAGTGTAAACGTAGGAGTTAGGGTTTAGTGTAAATGTAGGGGTTAGTGTTTAGTGTAAATGTAGGAGTTAGTGTTTAGTGTAAATGTAGGGATAGGGTTTAGTGTAAATGTAGGAGTTAGTGTTTAGTGTAAATGTAGGAGTTAGGGTTTAGTGTAAATGTAGGAGTTAGTGTTTAGTGTAAATGTAGGAGTTAGTGTTTAGTGTAAATGTAGGTGTTAGTGTTTAGTGTAAATGTAGGAGTTAGTGTTTAGTGTAAATGTAGGAGTTAGTGTTTAGTGTAAATGTAGGAGTTAGTGTTTAGTGTAAATGTAGGGATAGGGTTTAGTGTAAATGTAGGAGTTAGTGTTTAGTGTAAATGTAGGAGTTAGTGTTTAGTGTAAATGTAGGTGTTAGTGTTTAGTGTAAATGTAGGAGTTAGTGTTTAGTGTAAATGTAGGAATTAGTGTTTAGTGTAAATGTAGGAGTTAGTGTTTAGTGTAAATATAGGGGTTAGTGTTTAGTGTAAATGTAGGAGTTAGTGTTTAGTGTAAATGTAGGAGTTAGGGTTTAGTGTAAATGTAGGGTTAGGGTTTAGTGTAAATGTAGGGGTTAGTGTTTAGTGTAAATGTAGGAATTAGGGTTTAGTGTAAATGTAGGGTTAGGGTTTAGTGTAAATGTAGGAGTTAGTGTTTAGTGTAAATGTAGGAGTTAGGGTTTAGTGTAAATGTAGGGGTTAGGGTTTAGTGTAAATGTAGGGGTTAGTGTTTAGTGTAAATGTAGGAGTTAGGGTTTAGTGTAAATGTAGGGGTTAGTGTTTAGTGTAAATGTAGGAGTTAGTGTTTAGTGTAAATGTAGGGGTTAGTGTTTAGTGTAAATGTAGGAGTTAGTGTTTAGTGTAAATGTAGGAGTTAGGGTTTAGTGTAAATGTAGGAGTTAGTGTTTAGTGTAAATGTAGGAGTTAGGGTTTAGTGTAAATGTAGGAGTTAGTGTTTAGTGTAAATGTAGGAGTTAGTGTTTAGTGTAAATGTAGGTGTTAGTGTTTAGTGTAAATGTAGGAGTTAGTGTTTAGTGTAAATGTAGGGGTTAGTGTTTAGTGTAAATGTAGGAATTAGGGTGTAGTGTAAATGTAGGGCTAGGGTTTAGTGTAAATGTAGGAGTTAGTGTTTAGTGTAAATGTAGGAGTTAGTGTTTAGTGTAAATGTAGGAGTTAGTGTTTAGTGTAAATGTAGGAATTAGTGTTTAGTGTAAATGTAGGAGTTAGTGTTTAGTGTAAATGTAGGGGTTAGTGTTTAGTGTAAATGTAGGGGTTAGTGTTTAGTGTAAATGTAGGAGTTAGGGTTTAGTGTAAATGTAGGGGTTAGTGTTTAGTGTAAATGTAGGAGTTAGTGTTTAGTGTAAATGTAGGGATAGGGTTTAGTGTAAATGTAGGAGTTAGTGTTTAGTGTAAATGTAGGAGTTAGGGTTTAGTGTAAATGTAGGAGTTAGTGTTTAGTGTAAATGTAGGAGTTAGGGTTTAGTGTAAATGTAGGTGTTAGTGTTTAGTGTAAATGTAGGAGTTAGTGTTTAGTGTAAATGTAGGAGTTAGTGTTTAGTGTAAATGTAGGAGTTAGTGTTTAGTGTAAATGTAGGGATAGGGTTTAGTGTAAATGTAGGAGTTAGTGTTTAGTGTAAATGTAGGAGTTAGTGTTTAGTGTAAATGTAGGTGTTAGTGTTTAGTGTAAATGTAGGAGTTAGTGTTTAGTGTAAATGTAGGAATTAGTGTTTAGTGTAAATGTAGGAGTTAGTGTTTAGTGTAAATGTAGGGGTTAGTGTTTAGTGTAAATGTAGGAGTTAGGGTTTAGTGTAAATGTAGGAGTTAGTGTTTAGTGTAAATGTAGGAGTTAGTGTTTAGTGTAAATGTAGAGGTTAGCGTTTAGTGTAAATGTAGGAGTTAGGGTTTAGTGTAAATGTAGGAGTTAGTGTTTAGTGTAAATGTAGGAGTTAGTGTTTAGTGTAAATGTAGGTGTTAGTGTTTAGTGTAAATGTAGGAGTTAGTGTTTAGTGTAAAAGTAGGAGTTAGTGTTTAGTGTAAATGTAGGAGTTAGTGTTTAGAGTAAATGTAGGGGTTAGTGTTTAGTGTAAATGTAGGAGTTCGGGTTTAGTGTAAATGTAGGAGTTAGTGTTTAGTGTAAATGTAGGAGTTAGTGTTTAGTGTAAATGTAGGAGTTAGGGTTTAGTGTAAATGTAGGTGTTAGTGTTTAGTGTAAATGTAGGAGTTAGTGTTTAGTGTAAATGTAGGAGTTAGGGTTTAGTGTAAATGTAGGGGTTAGTGTTTAGTGTAAATGTAGGAGTTAGGGTTTAGTGTACGTGTAGAGGTTAGGGTTTAGTGTAAATGTAGGAGTTAGTGTTTAGTGTAAACGTAGGAGTTAGTGTTTAGTGTAAGTGTAGGGGCTAGGGTTTAGTGTAAATGTAGGGGTTAGGGTTTAGTGTAAATGTAGGGTTAGGGTTTAGTGTAAATGTAGGGGTTAGTGTTTAGTGTAAATGTAGGAATTAGTGTTTAGTGTAAATGTTAGGGGTAGGGTTTAGTGTAAATGTAGGGGTTAGTGTTTAGTGTAAATGTAGGAGTTAGGGTTTAGTGTAAATGTAGGGGTTAGTGTTTAGTGTAAATGTAGGAGTTAGTGTTAGTGTAAATGTAGGAGTTAGTGTTTAGTGTAAATGGTAGGGGTTAGTGTTTAGTGTAAATGTAGGAGTTAGGGTTTAGTGTAAGTGTAGGGGTTAGGGTTTAGTGTAAATGTAGGGGTTAGTGTTTAGTGTAAATGTAGGGGTTAGGGTTTAGTGTAAATGTAGGAGTTAGTGTTTAGTGTAAATGTAGGAGTTAGGGTTTAGTGTAAATGTAGGGGTTAGTGTTTAGTGTAAATGTAGGAGTTAGGGTTTAGTGTAAATGTAGGGGTTAGGGTTTAGTGTAAATGTAAGGGTTAGTTTTTAGTGTAAATGTAGGAGTTAGGGTTTAGTGTTAGTGTAGGGGATAGGGTTTAGTGTAAATGTAAGGGTTAGGGTTTAGTGTAAATGTAGGGGTTAGTGTTTAGTGTAAATGTAGGAGTTAGGGTTTAGTGTAAGTGTAGGGGTTAGGGTTTAGTGTAAATGTAGGGGTTAGTGTTTAGTGTAAATGTAGGAGTTAGGGTTTAGTGTAAGTGTAGGGGTTAGGGTTTAGTGTAAATGTAGGGGTTAGGGTTTAGTGTAAATGTAGGGTTAGGGTTTAGTGTAAATGTAGGGGTTAGGGTTTAGTGTAAATGTAGGAGTTAGTGTTTAGTGTAAATGTAGGAATTAGGGTTTAGTGTAAATGTAGGAGTTAGTGTTTAGTGTAAATGTAGGAGTTAAGGTTTAGTGTAAATGTAGGGGTTAGTGTTTAGTGTAAATGTAGGAGTTAGTGTTTAGTGTAAATGTAGGGGTTAGGGTTTAGTGTAAGTGTAGGGGTTAGGGTTTAGTGTAAATGTAGGGGTTAGTGTTTAGTGTAAATGTAGGAGTTAGGGTTTAGTGTAAGTGTAGGGGGTAGGGTTTAGTGTAAGTGTAGGGGTTAGGGTTTAGTGTAAATGTAGGGGTTAGGGTTTAGTGTAAATGTAGAGGTTAGGGTTTAGTGTAAGTATAGGAGTTAGGGTTTAGTGTAAGTGTAGGGGTTAGGGTTTAGAGTAAATGTAGGAGTTAGTGTTTAGTGTAAATGTAGGGGTTAGTGTTTAGTGTAAATGTAGGAGTTAGTGTTTAGTGTAAATGTAGGGGTTAGTGTTTAGTGTAAATGTAGGAGTTAGGGTTTAGTGTAAATGTAGGGGTTAGTGTTTAGTGTAAATATAGGGGTTAGTGTTTAGTGTAAATGTAGGAGTTAGGGTTTAGTGTAAGTGTAGGGGTTAGGGTTTAGTGTAAATGTAGGGGTTAGGGTTTAGTGTAAATGTAGAGGTTAGGGTTTAGTGTAAGTATAGGAGTTAGGGTTTAGTGTAAGTGTAGGGGTTAGGGTTTAGAGTAAATGTAGGAGTTAGTGTTTAGTGTAAATGTAGGGGTTAGTGTTTAGTGTAAATGTAGGAGTTAGTGTTTAGTGTAAATGTAGGGGTTAGTGTTTAGTGTAAATGTAGGAGTTAGGGTTTAGTGTAAATGTAGGGGTTAGTGTTTAGTGTAAATATAGGGGTTAGTGTTTAGTGTAAATGTAGGAGTTAGTGTTTAGTGTAAATGTAGGGGTTAGGGTTTAGTGTAAATATAGGAGTTAGTGTTTAGTGTAAATGTAGGGGTTAGTGTTTAGTGTAAATATAGGAGTTAGTGTTTAGTGTAAATGTAGGAGTTAGTGTTTAGTGTAATGTAGGGGTTAGTGTTTAGTGTAAATGTAGGGGTTAGTGTTTAGTGTAAATGTAGGGGTTAGGGTTTAGTGTAAATGTAGGGGTTAGTGTTTAGTGTAAATGTAGGGGTTAGGGTTTAGTGTAAATATAGGAGTTAGTGTTTAGTGTAAATGTAGGGGTTAGGGTTTAGTGTAAATGTAGGGGTTAGTGTTTAGTGTAAATGTAGGAATTAGGGTTTAGTGTAAATGTAGGGGTTAGTGTAAATGTAGGGGTTACTGTTTAGTGTAAATGTAGGAGTTAGGGTTTAGTGTAAATGTAGGGGTTAGTGTTTAGTGTAAATGTAGGAGTTAGTGTTTAGTGTAAATGTAGGAGTTAGGGTTTAGTGTAAATGTAGGGGTTGGTGTTTAGTGTAAATGTAGGAGTTAGTGTTTAGTGTAAATGTAGGGGTTAGGGTTTAGTGTAAATGTAGGGGTTAGTGTTTAGTGTAAATGTAGGAGTTAGTGTTTAGTGTAAATGTAGGAGTTAGGGTTTAGTGTAAATGTAGGTGTTAGTGTTTAGTGTAAATGTAGGAGTTAGTGTTTAGTGTAAATGTAGGAGTTAGGGTTTAGTGTAAATGTAGGGGTTAGTGTTTAGTGTAAATGTAGGAGTTAGGGTTTAGTGTAAGTGTAGAGGTTAGGGTTTAGTGTAAATGTAGGAGTTAGTGTTTAGTGTAAACGTAGGAGTTAGTGTTTAGTGTAAGTGTAGGGGCTAGGGTTTAGTGTAAATGTAGGGGTTAGTGTTTAGTGTAAATGTAGGAGTTAGTGTTTAGTGTAAATGTAGGGGTTAGGGTTTAGTGTAAATGTAGGGGTTAGTGTTTAGTGTAAATGTAGGAGTTAGGGTTTAGTGTAAATGTAGGGGTTAGTGTTTAGTGTAAATGTAGGAGTTAGTGTTTAGTGTAAACGTAGGAGTTAGTGTTTAGTGTAAGTGTAGGGGCTAGGGTTTAGTGTAAATGTAGGGGTTAGGGTTTAGTGTAAATGTAGGGGTTAGGGTTTAGTGTAAATGTAGGGGTTAGTGTTTAGTGTAAATGTAGGAGTTAGTGTTTAGTGTAAATGTAGGGGTTAGGGTTTAGTGTAAATGTAGGGGTTAGTGTTTAGTGTAAATGTAGGAGTTAGGGTTTAGTGTAAATGTAGGGGTTAGTGTTTAGTGTAAATGTAGGAGTTAGTGTTTAGTGTAAATGTAGGAGTTAGTGTTTAGTGTAAATGTAGGGGTTAGTGTTTAGTGTAAATGTAGGAGTTAGGGTTTAGTGTAAGTGTAGGGGTTAGGGTTTAGTGTAAATGTAGGGGTTAGTGTTTAGTGTAAATGTAGGGGTTAGGGTTTAGTGTAAATGTAGGAGTTAGTGTTTAGTGTAAATGTAGGAGTTAGGGTTTAGTGTAAATGTAGGGGTTAGTGTTTAGTGTAAATGTAGGAGTTAGGGTTTAGTGTAAGTGTAGGGGTTAGGGTTTAGTGTAAATGTAGGGGTTAGTGTTTAGTGTAAATGTAGGAGTTAGGGTTTAGTGTAAGTGTAGGGGATAGGGTTTAGTGTAAATGTAGGGGTTAGGGTTTAGTGTAAATGTAGGGGTTAGTGTTTAGTGTAAATGTAGGAGTTAGGGTTTAGTGTAAGTGTAGGGGTTAGGGTTTAGTGTAAATGTAGGGGTTAGTGTTTAGTGTAAATGTAGGAGTTAGGGTTTAGTGTAAGTGTAGGGGTTAGGGTTTAGTGTAAATGTAGGGGTTAGGGTTTAGTGTAAATGTAGGGGTTAGGGTTTAGTGTAAATGTAGGGGTTAGGGTTTAGTGTAAATGTAGGAGTTAGTGTTTAGTGTAAATGTAGGAGTTAGGGTTTAGTGTAAATGTAGGAGTTAGTGTTTAGTGTAAATGTAGGAGTTAGGGTTTAGTGTAAATGTAGGGGTTAGTGTTTAGTGTAAATGTAGGAGTTAGTGTTTAGTGTAAATGTAGGGGTTAGGGTTTAGTGTAAGTGTAGGGGTTAGGGTTTAGTGTAAATGTAGGGGTTAGTGTTTAGTGTAAATGTAGGAGTTAGGGTTTAGTGTAAGTGTAGGGGTTAGGGTTTAGTGTAAGTGTAGGGGTTAGGGTTTAGTGTAAATGTAGGGGTTAGGGTTTAGTGTAAATGTAGAGGTTAGGGTTTAGTGTAAGTATAGGAGTTAGTGTTTAGTGTAAGTGTAGGGGTTAGGGTTTAGAGTAAATGTAGGAGTTAGTGTTTAGTGTAAATGTAGGGGTTAGTGTTTAGTGTAAATGTAGGAGTTAGTGTTTAGTGTAAATGTAGGGGTTAGTGTTTAGTGTAAATGTAGGAGTTAGGGTTTAGTGTAAATGTAGGGGTTAGTGTTTAGTGTAAATATAGGGGTTAGTGTTTAGTGTAAATGTAGGAGTTAGTGTTTAGTGTAAATGTAGGGGTTAGGGTTTAGTGTAAATATAGGAGTTAGTGTTTAGTGTAAATGTAGGGGTTAGTGTTTAGTGTAAATATAGGGGTTAGGGTTTAGTGTAAATATAGGAGTTAGTGTTTAGTGTAAATGTAGGGGTTAGTGTTTAGTGTAAATGTAGGAGTTAGTGTTTAGTGTAAATGTAGGGGTTAGTGTTTAGTGTAAATATAGGAGTTAGTGTTTAGTGTAAATGTAGGAGTTAGTGTTTAGTGTAAATGTAGGGGTTAGTGTTTAGTGTAAATGTAGGGGTTAGTGTTTAGTGTAAATGTAGGGGTTAGGGTTTAGTGTAAATGTAGGGGTTAGTGTTTAGTGTAAATGTAGGGGTTAGGGTTTAGTGTAAATATAGGAGTTAGTGTTTAGTGTAAATGTAGGGGTTAGTGTTTAGTGTAAATGTAGGGGTTACTGTTTAGTGTAAATGTAGGAGTTAGGGTTTAGTGTAAATGTAGGGGTTAGTGTTTAGTGTAAATGTAGGAGTTAGTGTTTAGTGTAAATGTAGGAGTTAGGGTTTAGTGTAAATGTAGGGGTTAGTGTTTAGTGTAAATGTAGGAGTTAGTGTTTAGTGTAAATGTAGGAGTTAGGATTTAGTGTAAATGTAGGGGTTAGTGTTTAGTGTAAATGTAGGAGTTAGTGTTTAGTGTAAATGTAGGGGTTAGGGTTTAGTGTAAATGTAGGGGTTAGTGTTTAGTGTAAATGTAGGAGTTAGTGTTTAGTGTAAATGTAGGGGTTAGGGTTTAGTGTAAATGTAGGGGTTAGTGTTTGATACTAGTACTTTATTGATATAAAGTACTTGATTGTTTATTATATAGCTGTTTATTATGTATTCCTGTGAAGTCTGTCTGTTTAATGGTTCATATAAATCTAACTCTCTACAGTAAACCTGTTCTATCTTTGTATCAGACATGAATAACCAATGCAGTTACTTATAGAAGCGTGAGATTTGGAACACCAGCCACTGCTCCATTTTCTCGGGCATGCAAAAATGAATAAATAAACAAATAAGTACAACATGAAAAAACGATCATCCGCTCACTCGTCACGACTATCGGTGTGTAGAACACGAGGTGTGTCCGTGTTGAACATTAGGCGGATATGAGACGGGGAATTCGGTCTTTGAGGCCGCTGTAAGTGACGGAGATGAATTGAAGCTTGGTGCCGTGCTGACAGTGATGTATAGGACGGGTGTAGAAGTGGAGGCACTAAACAGGTACACTTAGCATACAGATGCTCTGAGATTTCCTGCATGCGCCCCACGGAGCCGCGCGAGCGTGAACGCCCATCGCAACGCTGACGCTTTGTTATTTAAAGACGCGGAAAAGTGCAGAGCGATTCACGAGCATGAACGAGACCCTCCAGCTAAAATTACTTATTTACTGAGCGCCTGAAAGAGATGCTCAAACACGTCCACGACTGCAGATGTTCACGAAGAGTCACGAACAGACTGGCTGGACTCACCACTTCACTTATTATCAAAGGTACATAATAACACAAACAGAATTCATACGTTAAACAAATCAACATTCTGAGCTTCATAAAGTTATATCTGTCAGTCCTATCCCACTTCATCCCGCTAGTCAGGGTCACGGGGGTCTGGAGCCAATCCCAGAGTCGTGAGAGGGAGAGCGAAGACGAGGTACACCATGGACAGTTAGCCAGTCCATCGCATGGCCAACACACACTCACAACTCCTAACATACTAACATGTGTTTGGACTGTGGGAGGAAACCGGAGTACCCGGAGGAACCCACTGAAGCACAGAGAGAACAAATCCATCTTAGAACGTACTATATTTGTATACTCGTCTACTGCGGTTCTCAGTTCTCACAGTGTGCCTATAATTTAATATAGCAATGAAAAAAACGTGCCGAGGTGTGAGACTGAAAGGTGTCACGCTATCAGTCAAAAGTTTGGGCACACCTAACCAGGTGTTTCCCATTAGTACTATATTAATAGTAATAATATTAGTGAATAAGTGTGAGGAGATCAGAACTATAGAATAGTCGGTATGGAATTATTCCTGGAGCAGAATAAAACATCTGGTTGTGTTTAAAGAATGTTTAGAGGGTCTTTTAGAAATGAACTCATTTGCTCTGATGCAGGTTTACATACTTTGAACATTCTGACCAGCAGCTTCATGAGGAGCCACATGAGCTGCTTCTCTAACAGGACTGAAGAAGATAGTGTAGATGCTGAGATCTTGTTCTGATAAACAGGTTTGATGGTTTTATAGCTCTTAGAAAAATATACATTCTCATTTTTACATTTAAATACACTCAAATGTTTGTTTTAGTAATATTTGTGTACATGGGCTCCAACTTCACTGTTTACACTCGACTCTCAACACATTCAGATCTAAACACCTTTATAACTATAAACATATATACTCAGTTGGGTGTCTCCAAACTTTTGACTGGTGGTGTGTGTTTGTTTATGACGGATCACCTTGACCAGCAAGGTGACATCCAGTGTGATCACCCGTCCGTAACCCCCCCCTCCACCCCCGCGACACGCGCTCACACCACACAGAAAAGCACACAGCGGGGTTAAAGGAGACGCGGGTCACAGCGCGGCAGGACGTCAGGTGTCAGGACGAGGTGTAGAGCGTGAGGTGAGGACACACACAGCAGGAGTGACGAGGCTGGGTAAGATGTAGACGACACGAGGGCAAAACGTCTCAGCTCACTTTATTTACTGCCCTGTTCTTTCCTTTTTCAAACCCTCTATCAAATTCTAGAGCACCTGCTGATCAGCCAATCAGATTACAGGCACACCGACTGATCGCTAAATCAATTCCCAAATCTAATCTAATCACATATTGGGAGATTTATTGACTAATGAGTTCTTATAAAGGTCAGAAGACTTGGAGATAGAAGACACTGGCTGATTCACAGTCACTGAATTAAACTGATGAACAGGCTGGATTATCAATACACAATCAATAATCCATAAACGTTTAGAGAGTGATTCAAACAGAAGATCACAGTAGATGTTGGAGGTGAGGAACAGAGTGGAGGAGATGGAGGTGAGATGTTACAGTAGATGTTGGAGGTGGTGCTGATGTGATGAAGAGAGGTTTGAGCTGAACTGAAAGATGAGCTGATATCAAGCAGCAGATTAAGAACCACCAAGAAAACAAACCACCACATACTGAAGATAACCAGTGTTCACCCCCAGATCACCCTTACACACTACAATACTCACTCCTACTGACCACCAGTTTTCACCCCCAGATCACCCTTACACACTACAATACTCACTCCTACTGACCACCAGTTTTCACCCCCAGATCACCCTTACACACTACAATACTCACTCCTACTGACCACCAGTGTTCACCCCCAGATCACCCTTACACACTACAATACACACTCCTACTGACCACCAGTGTTCACCCCCAGATCACCCTTACACACTACAATACTCACTCCTACTGACTACCACATACTAAAGTGTTGATCTACAACTGGTGTGTTGGTGGATCTCGATACTGAGAAGCTCCACAACGTCTGTGGTTTGGTTTTCTTTTACTGTCCTGTGGATCAACCAGCACCACACACTCAACTCCGCCCCTCTCGTCATTAACGCTACACTGTTTACTTACCGTAACGTACGCTTTTAAATCTATCACCAGTGTTCACCCCCAGATCACCCTTACACACTACAATACTCACTCCTACTGACCACCAGTGTTCACCCCCAGATCACCCTTACACACTACAATACTCACTCCTACTGACCACCAGTGTTCACCCCCAGATCACCCTTACACACTACAATACTCACTCCTACTGACGACCAGTGTTCACCCCCAGATCACCCCTACACACTACAATACTCACTCCTACTGACGACCAGTGTTCATCCCCAGATCACCCTTACACACTACAATACTCACTTCTACTGACCACCAGCTTTAATTAAACACCCCTGCTCTAACTGGACCACACTGACTCTAATTAAACACCCCTGCTCTAACTGGACCGTACTGACTCTAATTAAACACCCCTGCTCTAACTGGATCTTACTGACTCTAATTAAACACCCCTGCTCTAACTGGACCGTACTGACTCTAATTAAACACCCCTGCTCTAACTGGACCGCACTGAACTCTAATTAAACACCCCTGCTCTAACTGGACCGTACTGACTCTAATTAAACACCCCTGCTCTAACTGGACCGTACTGAACTCTAATTAAACACCCCTGCTCTAACTGGACCGTACTGACTCTAATTAAACACCCCTGCTCTAACTGGACCGTACTGACTCTAATTAAACACCCCTGCTCTAACTGGACCGTACTGACTCTAATTAAACACCCCTGCTCTAACTGGACCGTACTGACTCTAATTAAACACTCCTGCTCTAACTGGACCGTACTGACTCTGATTAAACACCCCTGCTCTAACTGGACCGTACTGACTAATGAAACACCCCTGCTCTAACTGGACTGTACTGAACTCTAATTAAACACTCCTGCTCTAACTGGACCGTACTGAACTCTATTTAAACACTCCTGCTCTAACTGGACCGTACTGAACTCTATTTAAACACTCCTGCTCTAACTGGACCGTACTGACTCTAATTAAACACCCCTGCTCTAACTGGACCGTACTGACTCTAATTAAACACCCCTGCTCTAACTGGACCGTACTGACTCTAATTAAACACTCCTGCTCTAACTGGACCGTACTGAACTCTATTTAAACACTCCTGCTCTAACTGGACCGTACTGACTCTAATTAAACACCCCTGCTCTAACTGGACCGTACTGACTCTGATTAAACACCCCTGCTCTAACTGGACCGTACTGACTCTGATTAAACACCCCTGCTCTAACTGGACCGTACTGAACTCTATTTAAACACTCCTGCTCTAACTGGACCGTACTGAACTCTATTTAAACACTCCTGCTCTAACTGGACCGTACTGACTCTAATTAAACACCCCTGCTCTAACTGGACCGTACTGACTCTGATTAAACACCCCTGCTCTAACTGGACCGTACTGACTCTAATTAAACACCCCTGCTCTAACTGGACCGTACTGAACTCTATTTAAACACTCCTGCTCTAACTGGACCGTACTGACTCTAATTAAACACCCCTGCTCTAACTGGACCGTACTGAACTCTAATTAAACACCCCTGCTCTAACTGGACCGTACTGACTCTAATTAAACACCCCTGCTCTAACTGGACCGTACTGACTCTGATTAAACACTCCTGCTCTAACTGGACCGTACTAACTCTAATTAAACACTCCTGCTCTAACTGGACCGTACTGACTCTAATTAATACTTCTGTCCTATAACAACAGTGACCAATCAGAAGTTGTACCACAGAAAGTTTTAACTGAATTAATATTTGGAGTTCTTCAGATTTCAGATGTGGAGATTATGTCTCGGGGCAGTTTATATAAAAAAGAGATGTTTACAGTAAATTATTGATTTTTGGAATAAATTCTTCATAAAATTCATGAAATATTAAAAAATACCTTTCAGCAAATCATTTATAATAATTTACTCCACTTTGTTCACTTTACTGCATATACAACAACTGTTCATATGGCAAACCTCTGCACTCCACACTCAAAACAGGGTTCTACAGCAGGTGATCCACTTTCGGTTCCCTGAAGAACCATGCTTGCATTTTTTGTTTAATGTAAAAGTTCTTTAACTTTAACACAAGGGTTCCTTATAGGGTCTACACACTATGCAGAGGTTCTTTTTCAGACTCAAACATCTCAGCATTCTATAAAGAACCTGCCATTTAAGGTTCTTTAGGAGATCAAACTTGGTTCTTCTATTAACTTTTATTGGCACCTATGTTTATAAGAGTTCTAAACAATAAACGGGTTCCTCACAGAACCTCTAGATCATGCAATGGCTCTTTAAAAACAATTTTCACTCCAACATTACAGAAAGGGTTCTCCAAAGATTCATCAACTTAAAGGTTCTTTGCAAGACCAAAATTGGTTCTTCATTGCACAAAGATCCCTTAGGTTTTAAGATCATATATAAATGAATGGAGTGTATTTAGAACCTTTCTATTACAAATGGGTGTGCAGAACGATCAACAGGTTCTTCTCACTCGAGAGTCTCATACATAAAAAGCATTTTCAGAAGAACCTTCCTTGTAAAGGTTCTTTAGGAGATTGGTTCCTCACTGGCACCTTGCACAGAACTCTTCTTGGCAACCTATACTTTATAGGAGTTCTATAACACTAACAGCTTTTTCTTAGAACCTTCTTAGAATCATACAAATGGTTCTCCATAGAACACAATTAAAAGGAGACCAAATTAACTCAATTAAAAGGGGACAGAAATTGGTTCTTTATTGGAAGCAAAGAATCATTTACTTACAAAGTCTTGTATTGTCCCCTTTGTTTCCTAGAACGTTGTATGAGGGTTCTTCATACATCTCATTTGCAAAAAAAAACCTTCTCTAAAGAACTGCCCACTCAAAGGCTTGTTTGGGAACCAACATCGGTTCCTCTGCTGCATCATGCCAAG